>CABHPQ010175179.1:17962-39683 GCA_902168405.1 Peromyscus aztecus | reverse complement strand
AAAAAAAAGGTCCCACAGGCCAATCCGATGGAGGCAGTTCCTCAGTCGAGGTTCCCTGTTTCTAGGTGACTCTGGGGACAAGATGGCAAAAACTATCACATCTTCCTTCCGTTATTCTTTCCTTTCCTTATTCTTCCCTCCCTCTCTTCCTTCCTGTACTGGGATTGGACCTAAGATCTTTTTTTTTAAAAAAATATTTATTTATTTTATGTATATGAGTGACCTGTCTTCATGCACACTGGAAGAGGGAATCAGACCCCATAACAGATGGTTGTGAGCCACCATGTGGATGCTGGGAATTGAACTTAGGACTTCTGGAAGAGCAGTCGATGCTCTTAACCACTGAGCCATCTCTCCAGCCCTGGACCTAAGATCTTATACATGCTAGTCCAGTGCTCCACCACTAAGCTCTACCTCCAGCCACATTCTTTTGAGACAGAGTCACACTCAGTAGCTCAGGCTGTCTTAGAACTTATGATCCTCCTGCCTCAGTCTCGCAGGTACTGGAATTACAGGCATGGGTTACATGACTGGCCCAACCCTGATTTCTTTACCTGGCAAAGGAAGTTGGCACTGTTTTTCTGGCTTCTCTTCTGGGCTGTGATGGCTTCAACAGCTGGGCTCAGGCCAGTGTCTGGTCCTTTGCACAGGAAGATAGAGCTACTGAGGCTCATGGCTGGAGAATAGGTAGCATATTGACTTTATGCCAGCAGTAGCAGTAAATCAGAAAGGGGAGACCCAGGCTGGTCCTCACTCAACGCTGAGTGATCCATGTGCATGTCTCTGTGGGAGGCAGTCATTTGGACCTGTGCGCTTTCTGTTTTAGAACGCAGCTCCTGTGGTTTTCCAATATCCCTCTAATGAAGGAATTCATTACCCACTCTGTGGTGTGATTTTTTTTCACTGTTTTGTCTAGCTTTCCCTTGATTACAAAAAAATTTGTTGCCTTTCTGTTATATCTTGAGACACTTTAACCCCCTTAAAAGCAACCTTCCAGAAGTGTGCCCCACAACGAGGTAGCATGGTCTATTGTAGACTTTCCTGAGTCTCAGTTGATGGTTGAGGTTTTATTTTTATTTTTAAGTGAGTGATTCTGTGTGTGTGTGTGTGTGTGTGTGTGTGTGTGTGTGTGTGTATGCACATGAGTGTGAGTGCCCACAGAAGCCAAGAGGACACTGGATACCCTGGAACTAGAGTTCCAGGAGGGCATGAACCACTTGACACGAATGCTAAAGACGAAGCTCTCATTTCTTGGGTCCTCTTAGGTTGAACGCTCTTAATGGCTGAGTGCTCTCTCCAGCTTCTCTCTATTTTTGTTGCCCTCTTTGGGGCATTTCACATCATTCTATTTTCAACACTTGGTTATAATTATAACTTGAATCTGAAATGGCCCCCTTGGACTGATGCTTTGAATAATTGTCCTCAGTTTGTGGTGCAGTTTTGGGAGGCTATAGTACCTTTAGGGGATGGTGAACAGTTGAAAAGGAGGAAGCATTTACTTGGGCTCAAAGTTATTTGGCAAAGTTGTTTTAGGGCATGGTATGAAGAAGAGCACCATGGAAGAAGCCTGTGGTGGAGAAAACTGCTTCACCTCATGGGGCCTGGGAAACAGAAAGAGGAAAGGGTAGTGTGGGTGTCTTAGTTAGGGTTTCTATTGTTGTGAAGAGACATCATGGCCATGGTAACTCTTATAAAGGAAAGCATTTAATTGAGAGTCGCTTATAATTTCAGAGGTTTAGTCCATTGTCATCATGATGGGATATGGTGGTGTACAGTCAGACATGGTGCTGTAGAAGGAGCTGAGAGTTCTACATCTTGATCCACAGGCAACAGGAAGTAAACTGAGTGTCATACTGGGCATAGCTTGAGCATAAGAGACCTCAAATCTAGTCCTCCCATAATGACACACTTCCTCCAATAAGGCCACACCTACTTTAACAAGACCACACTGCCTAATAGTTCCATTCCCTATGAGCTTATGGGGTCCAATTACATTCAAACTCCTACAGTGGGTATGTACACCATATGCAGGCAAGTGTACTCAGAGACCAGAAGAGGGAGTCAGACTCCCTAGAGCTGGAATTATGACGGATTGTGAGCCACTTGATGTGGGTGTTGGGAACCAAAGTCAGTCCTTCTGCAAGAGCAGTTTGTGCACTTAAACACTGAGCCATCTCTCCAGCCCCATCAGCTTTAGTTTTTATAGCTTACTTTATTTCACCTTATTATTTTATTGTTTACAGAAACATGGTTGTATTCCAATCACCATGGTTTCAGACATTTAAATGTGTTGTGTGAGATGTATATTGAACATGCTTTATGGAAGGAAAAATCTGATGATTCTTTTAGCTTAAAAAATTATTTTAAATGAAACCAAGACACCAACAACTGCAAAGAACAAATCTAAGAAATGCCCTATTTGTGCCCATCACAATTTGTTTCTGGTTTTAGATTCCTTTCTGTTGCCAACACAAATACCAGGACCGAAAAGCAGTGTATGGGAGGAAAGGGTTGATTTCAGTTTACAGTAGGTCACAGTCCACCACTGAGGGAAATCAGGGCAGAAGAGCAAGCAGGAACCTGAAGGCTGGACTCCTTGAAACATTACCTCTAACCAAGGAACTCACAGCTGAAGGAGTACAGTAGAAACCGTGGAGGGATGTGCTTGCTGGCTCACTCTCTGGCTAGTGTTCAGCTAGTCCAGGTCTAACTGCCTAGGGAATGGTGCTGCCCATAGTGGGCTGGGCCCTCCTATGTCAATGAACAATCAAGACAATCCTCCACAGATAGGCACACAGGCCAACCTGATCTGGATAATCCCTCCATGGAGACTCCCTTCTCAGGGGACTCTAGGATCTACCAGGTTGACAGTTAAAGCTAACTAGGACACTACACTTTTAATAGGTAACTACTTATCTAGTTATGCGAGGCTGATTATAAAGTAACTTGGTTGAATCTCAAGACAATCTACTTGAACTAAAATACTCAAATTCAGCAAATATAAAGGAAGAATCAACTCTATGTCAGACAGAGCTGTAAATGCCAGGAGGAACTGAAAATTGTTCAGTTTAACTCTGGTCCATTGGAGAGAACAAAGGTAGACATGCATTGCTCGATCCTAACAGCTCCCTAGGGGGAGGTGGTGAGAAGTCGTGGTGTCAACGGCACAGACACCAGGAATCAGTCGAAGGCAAATAATAAACTCGTTTATTTAATAATAGGGAAGGCCTTATATACCCTCCTCCCAGCACCCAGTCTGTGTCGCAATCTGGTGGCATTGTGTGGTCATCCCTCATTGGCTGGGCATGATCAGGAACTCTGACAGCAACCAGGAACTCTGATAGCGCCTGTTGCTGGACCCTCAGGCAGACTCTGCATGATCAGGAACTCTGACAGCTCCTGTTGCTAGGCTCTCAGGCAGACTCCAGGTTGGCTCATAAGGAGTATGTTATGTGCATGCCTTGGCAACTGGTGTGAGACAATTTCCTTGACCCTATGGGCCTGTCCTACTACCGACATGATGGAGTATGGTCCATGCAGAAGAATACATGTATTAGATCAGAGGGAAGTAAACCATGCCCTCAGTAGAGGCTAACAAGAGCTCCACAAGGAAGACTCCATAAAGGCATGGATTTCAGGACTAGATATTCAGTATAAACAGGCACAGACTGGGCCCTATAAGAACACATCATGACAATATCATGGCTTGAATTATAGTGTCTTCCATAGGCTCCTGGTTTGAACCTTTGTTATGAAGCTGTTAGTGCTATTTAGGGAGTTCATGAATCCTTTTTGCACAGAGGTGTCAACTCAGGGCTTAGGGGCCATCCTTCTGTCTTCTTTCAAAGTCATCTTTGTCTGGATGTGATAGTGCCTACCTATACGCACAGCACTTAGGAAGCAGAGGCAGGAGGATTGCTTCAGTCCATGGGCTATTATGTGATATTGAAATATAATGCTGTCATCTACAAAGTCATGCTGGAGAACTGTATAATCCAGTCATAAAAGATTGCAGATAAAATCTTATAATGTTTCAAGTAAGTTTGTGGTTCTGCGTTGAACAACACCAACAGCCACCCTGAGGTACATGTGGCCCATGGGCTGCATGATGGACATGTCTGCTTTGGAGGGGGCATGCTAAGGATAATCAGGTGACAATGGAGGGCCTTTGAAGGTTACACCTGGCCAGTAGTTTTCTCTTCAGTCTCTAATTCCAGTGCATTATGAAATGAAGGCTCTACACTACTCAATTTCATCACCGTGATGTTCCGCTTAAGTGCATGGGGCCAGGCAGTTGTGGACCAAATCCTGTGTGTGTGTGTGTGTGTGTGTGTGTGTGTGTGTGTGTGTGTGTGTATTCTGAGACTTAATCTTCATCAGGACATTGCTCTCTCTAGAGGTCATTATTCACCTTGGAGGTGTACAAGTACAGATGTGGGGAGTTAGGAGCAGAATCACAGGAACAGTTGATTCTAACTTGACCTTCAAGGATTACATGAGCAAGTTGGGGAGACAAAGCTTAGATGTGATTGACAGATTTAATAACAGCATCCGACACCAGAAGGAATGATGTCTTAGAGGCTAGGGCTAACAGAGAAGCAAAGAGGCTTTCCACACTTAGGAATGCGCTAGATCCCCCGAGTAAAGTCCTCCACACTTTACAGCTCAGTCACTGAGGGCCACTTAGCATCTTTTTCTGCTTCACCCAAGTGTGGGACACATTCTGGTGGGACCACATAGGGTTACATCAGCAAGCCTCTCTGAACTGGTGTTAGGTAATTTTTACCTTGTAGAGTTCTTTCTTTATGGATAACCTTCAAAAAAAGAGTGCTTTCTCTAGGTGAAATTCTTTTTTTATGGTCTTTAAAAATCACACACACACACACACACACACACACACACACGCTTAAGTTTTCATAGTTGTATACATTGCATGCTGAACACATTCCCCTACACACCCCAGATACACTCCCTTTTCTGATCCCCTCCATTCGTCCCCTTTGTTCCCCTAGTCAGCTTCAGTTCTGATTTCATGTTATATATGCATATGTGACTTTATATATCTTTATAAAATCTGGGAACTACAAATGGGAGAAAACATATGCTGTTTGTCTTTCTAAAATTGGCTTAATTCACTTTATGCAGTCATCTCCAGCTGCATCCATTTTCCGGTGAGCAGTATAACCTGAAGCTATGGCTATTGCCTCTTTTTCATTCCTTCTCACCCTTCATTAAATAGTTATTGGAAATCTATGGATATCTAGGATCCAAGTGTGTATGAAAAAGAGTGTCTTGGTTGGCTTTTGTCAGTGCGACACAAACCTAAGACATACTTGGAAAGAGGGAATCTTAACTGAGAAAATGCCTGTATGAGACCTGTAGGTAAGTCTGTGGGGGTGTTGTCTTGGCTAATGATTGATGTGGGAGGTCAGCAAGCTGGGAGGAGCAAGCCATTCAGCAGAGTTCCTCCAGGGTCTCTGCTTCAGTTCCTACCTCTGGGTTCCTGCTTTGAGTTCCTGCTCTGACTTCCCTCAATGATGGAGTGTGACCTGAGAGTTGTAAGATAAAATAAACCCTTTCCTCTCCAAGTTGGTTTTGGCCATGATGTTTCATTACAGCAATAGAAATCCAACTAAGACAGAAGGTTAACTTCTATTTATTTACTAATTCACAGACACACTCTTACTATGTAGATTGAGCTTGCCTTAAACTTCCACTGATCCTCCTTTTTCAGCCTGTGTGTGCTGGAATCACAGTTCTATGCTCCCCTTTCTATTATTGTGGTTGCTTTTTGAAATAAAGTCTCATGTAGCCCAGGCTGGCCTCAATAGGACTAGGCAGCCAAAGATGGTCTGGAACCCTGACCTTCTCATTTGCACCTCCCGAGTGTTGGAATCACAGGAGCATACCACTGCTCTGGCTCTGTCATTTTAAAAATCAGAGTTGTCATCTGTTTAATACATATGGGTGAAAACAGATTCCAGATATAGAAACAAACAAAAATAGTGTTGCTGACTGGAGGTGTAGCTTGATGGTAGAGTGGTAATGGACTGTGGAGATCCAAGATAGGCAGGAAAGGGTATGGGATCCCATGGAGTCTATAGCTGAGGCTAGCCCATCATGCTGGGGCTTTCACATTTCATCATCTTAGTGGTTCAGAAACTTTTTCCTCTCTTCTCTGTTTGCGCCAAGTAGGAAGACCCGGATGTTCTGATAACTTTTATTCTTTCCTGTGTTTCAGTGATGGAGGTTGACATTGTCAGAGGTGTCTGAAGGGAGGTCCTCATCCTGTAGAGTGTTGAAGCTGGTTCATCTCATGTCCCCATCTCTCCTCTTGACCTACCCTTGCAATTTGAGAGCAGAGGAAACTGAGGCTCACAGAAAGGAAAAGTTTTACAATATCCTAGGGTCCTGTGTGACTTTTCCTGGGGAAGCATTCAACCAGAGAGGGCACTGCCAACAGACAAAATAAATATCACCCAAATCTAATCTTAGTGAACGAGTGGATTTATTTTGGTTACATATAGAAATACAGCAAGGAGTTACTTACAGATGACCCAAAGGGAGTTGCCTCATCATGGGTGATAACAAATGCTGCATCTCTGGAACTCCCTGTGCAACACAGGTCCACCAGAAAGTCTCCTTTCTTTTTTTTTTTTTTTTTGGTTTTTCGAGACAGGGTTTCTCTGTGTAGCTTTGCGCCTTTCCTGGAACTCACTTGGTAGCCCAGGCTGGCCTCGAACTCACAGAGATCCGCCTGGCTCTGCCTCCTGAGTGCTGGGATTAAAGGCATGCGCCACCACCGCCCGGCCAGAAAGTCTCCTTTCATTAGCAACTGCAACTCTGATATCACCTTGGGGAGGGGCCTTGTGATTCTTCTAAGTTTCGGGAGCTTCCTAAGCCTTGTGAGTTTGTTTGCCTCCTGTGCTGGCTGCTTTTTGTCAACTCCACACAAACCTAGACATATCCAGGAAGAGGGAATGTTAAGTGAGAAAATGCCTCCTTAAGACTGGCCTGTAGGTAAGCCTGTAGGGCATTTTCTTCATTAATATGTGAGATGTGAGGTGGGATTAATGTAGCTGAGCTTTCTTTGGACCTCCAGCTCCCAGATAATGACCTGGAGACTTACGAATGATGAAAGCTTGGCCTTAGCTTAGGCTTGTTCACAACTGGCTCTTAAAACTTCAATTAACCCCTTTATATTAATCTACATCCTGCCATGTGGCTTGATACCTCCCTTCTATACTGTACATCTGACTTCCTTCTTGTCTTGCCTGCAAATCCCCTGCCTCAGATTCCCCACCCCACCCGTTCCTCTCTCTCCCGGGAAGTCCCGCCTATCCTTTCCTGTCTAGCTATCTGCTGTTCTGCTCTTTATTAAACCAATCAGAAGGTGCCTTAGGGAGGCGAGGAAGGACAGAGACACATCGTCACACAGTGTGATCAGATAGCCCGCCCGCAACAGATTAATACAGAATATGTGCAATGAAATAAACCCTTCCTTCCCTAACTTGCTTTTGGTCAAGGTGTTTTATCACAGCCGGAGAAACCCTAACTAAGACACCCTCTGAGCCTTCCAAGATTCATTTACCTTCTTGTCCTGTGAATCTTGTTTACTTCCTGAGTCCTAAGAGACTCCTTCTTCTATCTAGGAAGGATTGTTTCAAGTTGAGGATGTTGCTCCACAAGGATGTCTCAAGTGCCCTGGGAGAACATGTTAAAAATCCCCTCTGTGAGTGAGGCACGCTCACTTTGCATACAAGGAGATTTTTGTTTAGTGAGCATCCCAGGTTCATGGACAGTTTTCTAATTTGTTCGCCAGACAGGTTTACACGGTGGCCCCAACCCTCCTCCCTTATCCTCCCGAATTCTAGGATTGCAAACATGAGCCGCCACACCCAGCTCCAGGAACAGATTTCTGCTGCTATTTCTTCCCGTCTACCCTTTCACCTCACAGAAAACATACACAGTTGAAACTGCGTGCCACAGAGATCCCGAGTGCTTGCCGAGGCTTCGGGAAACAGCTTCGTTTGACTTTCTTGCGAAGAGCGCATGGGAACGAGCAACACACAAGATGGTGTGACATTTTTATGCCCTTTTGGTGTAAATTCTACGAAATCAAGGTAGCACCGAGGGCTTCACTTTAAAATAGAACACGAGGAATTCTGTGCGTTCAGAGCTGGAGCTGCGTGTGATCTTCCTGTTGAGAGCTTGTCTTTGGCACAGACAACCGGAAATGACCCTTTTCCCTACCTGGCTGATGCCCTTTGAAGATCAATCAGTGATCCAAGGGGCTGAAGTCTGCAGCTCGTTTCTTTCAAGCAGCCCTTTGGGGGTATCACTTCCTCTCCCCTGTTCCAGGGATGGGTAATTGGCACCCGAGGATCAAGTCGGTTGGAGGAAGCGTCAAGGAGGATATGAAAAGTTGGAACATTGTTTCCTCTTTTGATTTGTCCTTCTGGCTCAGATAAGAACTCCCTGGGTTCAGTGCAGGATCCTTCCTGCCTGTGATGAGAATACATCAAACACTGAGCTTGCAGCTTGTGGTAATTTCTTTGTTCCACGCTTGGTGAGCCCGTGAGAGACCGAGTTCAGAGAAGTGTTGGGAATATCCTACTCTTTTTTTTTTCTTGTTCCCCTCACTTAGATTTGTTTTTAATTTTTATTCTTTGGGACATAGTCTCCCACTGTAACCCAGGCTAGCCTGGAACTCATTATCCAGCTAAGGCTGGCCTTAAACTCATGGCAATCCCCCTGCCCCGGCCTCCCCAGAGCAGGTGTGTAGCACCATGTCCACCTGAGGAAGCTGATTCCTTTTTCACCTTGTAAAAATGGTCAATTAACTGCTGGTGTGGGCTGGAGTGGCAACTCATTTAGTCCAATACTTGCCTAACTCTGATTCTGAGTCCCAGCACCAGGTGTGGTGATGCATGCTGGTTTCCGTAGCACCTGGGAGGTGAAGACAGGAGCATCAGGGTTCGAGGTCACCCTCAACTGTGTAGTAACTGAGGTCAGCCTGAGCTTCATGAAACCCTGTCTCAAAAACCAGTAGTCTTCAGAAAAGCCTGCCGGACATCTCCATTTCCTCCTCATGGCAGGTGTGTGAGGGAAGACAGGGATTGGCGGATATTTGGGGACCATTTCTGGGAATGACCTTTGCCTAGGCTGCCTTAGTTATGGCCAGCTTGACTGCACTGTCAGGTGGATTTCCCAATCCATCACCATGTGACTTGCAAGGAGCAGACAGTCTTGTTTGAGAACTGCCTGGTTTTCCCACCGATGACCTTTCCTGGCCCTCTGCAACCCTGCCTTGAGGATGGACACACACAGGTGGCGGGTGAACTGAGACAAAGCCCGGCTCTCCAGTCTCCTGTCTCAGGGTGCAGATGTCTGAAGACTGAGCTGGGTGAGGCTGAGAGGGAGCTTGGCCAGCTCCCTCTGCTCAGGTAACTTATTTAAAGCCGTAAGTGAAGGAGGAACAGGCTCAGTGTTTTATTTCCATACTCGCTAATAACTCATCCCCCCAGTGAAACTGCTCTTCCTCCAGGTTTTATTTTCCTGTGGTGCAATAAAAACTCTATCACCCGAGCGTCTGCAGCTCTGCCTGGGCTGTTAGGATTGTAGCACTCAATTCCGTTCTCAATTGTAATAATTAAATCCCTCCCCGGTGTCTGGTGACAACTTATTTTCTTGCCCCCTTTCTCATCCTCCTTTCTTACTTTCTTTTTATGTTTGAAGTGCTGGGGATGGAATGGATGCCTTTACTCATGCCAAGTAAGTGCCCGACTGCTGAGCCATACCCTTGGCCCTTTCATTATTTTATTTGTTTATTTATTCATAGGTGTGTGTGTGTGTGTGTGTGTGCATGCCGTTATGTGTCAGCAGGTGTCTGTTAGAGTGTTGGCCAGATGTAAACATCAGGTGATGTCTCCCTCAATTTCTGTCCACCTTATTTTTTAATATAATATTTTATTCACTCTTAGGTAATTTCATGTGTCTGTACAGTGTATTTCTATCACATTGACCCCTCTCTTATCCTATACAACTCCTTCCAGGCACCCCTCTACCCACAACCCCTTCCCAAATTCATATCCTTCTAATTTTTTTTAAAACACTTTCTATTAGTCTATATGCACATGGATGTGGGAATGCCCACTTAAGCATGAACAACCTACCAGGGGGTCACACTCCCAAAGAAAACTGATGCTCCCTTCTCTAGCAGACATCAGCTGCGGTAGCTCCTTTGCTAGGGGTGGGGTCTTGTGAGCTCCTTCCTCAGCCATTCACTCATGAACTCACAGCAGCCATGATTGTCTGTAAAAGTCCTGCACAAGATTAAGCCGGTCCACCTTGCCCCATTCCTTTGAAAACAAGGCTTCCTGCTGAACCCAGAGCTCATCAGTTGGGCTAGACTAGCCAGCCAGCCAGGTCCAGACTGGTGTTACAAGTATGTACCAGTTTTTATTGGGTTACAAGTATGTCTGGGTTCTGTTTTCAGGGCAAACACCTTATCCATCGAGCCATCTTCCAGCCTCTTCATTTTCAATTCTTTTTTGGGTAGGGTTTAATTTTGCTGGAGAAGTCAAGTTTTCTCTTAGGGAAGGAAGGAAGGTTTGTGCTCGTTCAATATCTTCTGTCCTCTAGTTCCTTCCTAGACTCATTTCCCCTTGGACATTTTGCTGCAGGTTACATAATTGGCTTTCCATTCGGAAAATAAACCCATCGTCTTGCTTGGACTCGCTTCAGCCCTGAGCAGGGGCAGGAGGCTGATTTGGGTCAGATTCGGTCCAGTGGAGGCGGATGTGGGTTAATGGCAGGTTGGAGTGGACAGAACTCGCCAGGAAAGAGCCGAGCATGGAGAAATGCATTTACCTCCGTCCCTACCCTCCTTCCCCCCTTGACGGCCACCCTGTTTCCTTTCCTACATTTTTCTGATCGTAAATCACACAGTGGTGAGCAGCCAGGGGAGGAATACTTGCCTGTATTTGTGATTGGTTTTTGGAATCTTGAGCTCATGCGTGTGAAGACGCTGGGTCAGTGATTAACCGCACCTTTTAGCCCTTCAGTTTAATTGCCAAGAATCCATCCTTGAAAAGTTCCCTGCTTTCTCCACCTGTGCAAACCCAGGAAGCAGAATGTGTATAAAACTGGACGTGGTGGCACAAACCCATCATTCTAGCACTCCATCGGTGGAGACAGAATGGCTGCGAGTTCAAGGCTTAGCTACTCAGTGAGTTGAGGACCAGCCCAGGCTGTACAAGTCCATGTTTTTGTTTTTTTAAAAAAAGAACAACAAAGAAAATTCCACTTCATACAGTACTATCAACATCATCTTCAGGGTCTTAGGAAATGTTGGCAACTTGACAATTCAAAAGTAACACTGTGTTCATATTTTACCTTCATTCCTAGTGAGATCAAATTTATTTCTGTATTATCTAGCCAAAATATTTTCCTGCATTCTTTGATATTATCTAGATGATTATGATAGAGAAAGTAGCTTTGGTCTGTGCCAGGGGTTTATGCCTTAGTATTTAAACATATTTAAATTATATGTATGTGTGTGTGCCCCGCCTATGTGCACACATGAATGCAGGTAGCAGCTGAAGGAGACAAGGGTGTCAGACCTCCTGAGCTGGTGGTTGTGAGCTGCTCAGTGTGGGGGTCAAGAACTGAACTGGGGTCTTCTGCAAGGGCAGGAAGCACTACTTAACTGCTAATCCATCTCTCCGGCACCATGTGCTAGGGTTTTGTTTGACAGTTTTCAGCCTCGTGCATGCTGGGTAAGTGTACCACTGCACTGTATCCTCAGGGTTACTAAGTCTCCTAGGCTAGCCTTGACCTTGCAATCTTTCTGCTTCTGTTTTTTGTGTAAAATGACTGGCACATGCCACCATTCCCAACTATATACTTATTATTAATTGATTAATTAATTGTGTACAGGCAGTATATGCATGTATGGTTTGTGTGTGTGTGTGTGTGTGTGTGTGTGTGTGTGTGTGTGTGAGAAGGCCAGAGGGCAAACTTGGTTGTCATTTCCCCAGGCGCCATCCGTGTTTTCTGAGATGGAATTCTCTCCTTGGCCTAGAGCTTGCCAAGTAAATAAGACTGGCTGACCAGCATCTCCAAGGAATCCTCCTGTCTCTGCCTTCTTAGTACTGGTATTACAAGACTTTATCACTATGTGTAACCTTTTAAAAATGGGTTTTAGGGCTCCAGATTAAGACCCTATGCTTAAGGCAAGCACTTTATTGATTAAACTATCTTCAGTTTAATGCTCCCTTTCACTTTATTTTAATTTAATTTTAAGGTTTATTTTTATTTTTTAAATGTGGGTCTGTGCATGTGAATACAGGTGCCTGGGGAGGCAAAAAGATCTCAGGTCTCCTGGAGTTGCAGTTATAGACAGTTGTGGGCCATCTAATATGGGTACTGGGAACCGAACTCAGGTCCTCTGCAAGAGCAGTACATGCTCTTAACTGCTGGGCCACCTCTCTAGCTTCCAACCTCCTCTTCTCTTAGAAACAGTCTCACATAGAACAGGCTGGGCTACAAACTCACTGTGCAACCTGGGATGATCTTGAATGTCTGCTTTTGCCTCTCAAGAGTTGAGACCAGAGGTGTGTGCCACTATGGTTGATTTATGGAGTGCTGGGGATTGAACTCAGGGCTTTACATATGCCGGGGATGCACTCTGCCAGCTGAACTACACCCCTAACCTCTAGTTTTCTCTTCGGTTGCCTATGTGTTCACACGTGTGTAAATCTGTGTGTGTGCCTATCTGTCTTAGTGTGTGCACAGACAATCATAGATTTTTAACAAGAAGCTGGGTCTGGCTGCACAACATAGGGTATTCCTGTTTCCTATCCCACTCCTGGAGATGAACGGGCTGTTCAATGAAGGGGCATTTAACTCAATTAAGGGTGCCTACAATGCTGTCACTGGAGATGAGGTTTTCTTGTTCTGTGCTCGTGATCAGTCACATTAGGTAATTAAGAGTTGGAATGTCTGAGATCTCATTTAATGAATGTACATCCAGCAAATGTACGCGTCCTTCAGACTCAGTCACTGGTAGTGAAATCCAGACAGGGAGCAGCGCCCATGTTTCATTCATGTGCCACCTGGGGACATCTGCTGCTCCATTGGCCCTGCTGCACTGGGGACTTTATAGCCTGCGCTTCCCCCTTCTTCAGGGCCCTAAAAATTTTCTCAATTTCTGCCTGCAGGGTAGGATGCTGAACAGACCGTAAGTGCAGTGAACCGCCAGAGGAGACTCTGCTGGTGGACACAATACCTGATGTGTTGTTTATCACCTAATTATTTTTAAACAGAGACAAAGTCCTGTTATGTGACCCAGGCTAGTCCAATAGCCTGAGCCTCCCTGATGTAGGGATTACAGGCATGTAACAATGGATACCAATTTTCATAATTTTTTAATTTCATTTTTTTTTCCACATAGGATCTATGTAGCTCAGGCTGGCCTCAAACTTGCTTAGTAGCTGAGCATGACCTTGAACTCCTGCTCCTTCTACCTCTACCTCCTGAGTGCTGGAATTACAGATGTGCTCCACTACTCTCTGTTTATGTAGTGCTGGGGACTGAACCCAAGGGTTCCTCTATGCTAGGCCAGCATCCTAACAACAAATCAAAATGCCACAGGACACTGTGGCCCTTCACTGCTTCTCAGCACACTGGTTTGGACCCCAGGGACCACTATGACATCTCTTCTTCTTCCCCCAGACCTTCCCCAATGATGACCTCTGAACTTTGACTGACTTACAGACACTTGTATAACTTTTGTCTTGTTTTGATGGTGCTTTTCAGTCTTCAACATTTTTTTCTCTGGTTGCCATAGAAACAGTGATGTCAGGCCTACTGAGAGCTCTATTGTCATGGACATGGGCTTCGCAGAGTTGTTTTCTCTGATAATGTTTGTGGCTCAGCTGGGGATGTGGCTCAGCTGGTAGAGTAGTGCTTTCGTAGTATGCATGGAGCCCCTGCCCAGGGCCACATCAACCTGGTGTGGTGATACATGTGGCATGTGTCTCATCCCAGCACTCCAGAGTTAGAAACTGGAGAATCAAGAGTTCAAGGCCAGCCTCAGCTACAGAGCAAAGTTCAAAGGCTGCCTAGGATGTGTGAGATCCTGTCTCCAGCACTTGCTCCTTCCCCAGAGGACCCAAGTTTGGTTCCCAGCACCCATGTCAGGCGGCTCATAATTGCCTATAACCCCAGCTCCAGAAGATCCTATGCCCTCTTCTGAACTCTGTGAGCGTGTGCGTGTGTGCGTGCGCGCGTGTGCGCACACACACACATACACACACACACACACTAATCATAATAATAATAAAAATTAAAAAATCTGAAAAAATTTGATTTTGGTTTTAATGTTAATCATATCACAAGAACTAAAAATGTCCACCCCCAGATCGGTGTCTCTATGCACCAAAGTTCTGTCCCCTGCAGGGCACTCTCCCTTACCTTGGGAAGCAGATGCTACTGTTCGGCATCACTTGGAATACTTTTCTGTCTAGCCACATTTTGCTGTGCTGGGAAACACAGCCTTTGGGTGAGCCAGAAAGTGGGACCAGCCTTCAGCTTGCTCCGTGGGGAAAGCTAACATCCCCCAGAGCCACCCATGTGTCTTTCATTGTTCTCTGGCTGTGTCCTCTGACTTTGTGTCACATTCACACCCTGCTTTAAGATGCTGGAAGGGCAGGGTAGCAGGCACTCAGGAGGCTGAGGCAGAAGGATGGTGAGTTAAGAAAACAGATCCCAAACCAGAAGCAGAATAAGAACCAAAACTGCCCCTGAAGAGATGTTTCTTTGGAAGGCGCTCAGCCTCAGAGCTGCCCCTGGTCCAGCTGATGTGCTGTGGCCACCAGAGAGAGGATCTCGCTGGCCCACCTCTTGTCGGAACTCAGAGTGAAGAGACAAGTGAAGGAGACACAGAGTCAGGCAACGGATGCTTCCCCCTCTTGGCTTGCGGCTCTGTGATGCTTGAGATTGTCTGCTTGACAGGATCTGCAATCACTTAGGAGATAATCTTCTGGGCAAGTTTCTAGTTTAACTGAGAGGGGAAGATGAATGTGGACAGCACCATCTGATGGCTTGGGGGTTTCTGCATAAAAAAAAAGAAAAAAGAAAAAGAGCTGAGTATTCATCTCTCTTCTCAGCTGTGGATGCTACATAACCAGAGACTCCATACTCCTGCCTCCATGCCTTCCCCACCACAGTGGACTGTCCCTTCGAACTGTGAGCCAAAGGGCACCTTTCCTTAAATCGTGTTTGTCAGGGATCTTGTCACAGCTCCAAGGACAGCAACTAATACAGAGTCCTTGCTGAGTCTTCTTCTCTTCCGAAGGGCCAAGGCCATCTCCACTTGGGATGGGCCCTGTGACAAATAGGGTGTCACCTCCTCCAAAGATGCTACCTGCTGATCCCTGGAAGCTGTGTCTATAGGTTGTCACATGGTCAAGGAGAACCAAAGTCTCCCATCACTTGACCTGCACTGTTTTGTTGCATAGGAGCCCTGAAAGGTTCAAGAACTTTGTGACTTACCATGGTGAGGTAAGACACAAGGGTATATTTTATTTGTGCTGAAATGTGATTTTATTTGTATGTTAATAAATAAAAGTGCCTGGGGGTCAGAGCTAATAGCAAGCCATAGCAGAAGTCTGGCAGTGGTAGCACACGCCCTTAATCCCGATCACATGACAGACAGATCTCTGTGTGTTCAAGGACACCACCAGCCTGGAGACACACGCCTTTAATCTCAATACCAACCATAGAAGACCTGGAGGTCTGTATAGACCGGCAGTGACGAGGAGGTCATGTGGTTGGGTTTACAACCAATGAGAAGGCAGAACAGAAAGTCAATAAAAAGACAGACACACAGGAAGTAGGTCTTTTTCTCAGGGGAAGGACGGCAGCAGCAGCAGGTGGTAAGAAGGCGGTCTTGGTCTCAGCTCTTAGCTACTGCTCTCTGACCTCTGGGGCTTTTAACTCTGCATTTGGCTCTGTGTTTCTTATTTAATAAAACTTGAGAATTACATCTACACAAGGATATGATGTAAAGGCAACGACGGGATGTTCTCACAAGCTGAGGAGTCAGGGAGGAGCGATTACCCTTAGCCTGGAGCTTGCTGATTCAGCTAGGCTGGCTGGCCGGTGAGCCACAGGCTAATGTCTGCTTCCCCTTGCCCAGTGTTGGGATTACAAACACATAGCACGGTACCAGGAGTTTTGACATGGATTCTAGAAATCAGATTTAGGGTTCTCATTCTTGCAAGGGAAGAACTGTATTGACTGCACCATCTCCTCCTTCTCTGAAGCATAATCCATGAAAGCATAGTTCCTACACCATAAAGATGTACATTATTGTATAACCATCCCCAACATCCATTTTTAGAACGTTTCGGTCACCCCCAAAACACTCCTCGGGCCCATCTGCAGTCACTCCATGTTTCCACACTCAGCCCCAGGCAACCACTAAACTTTCTGCTTTGGTGACTTTTCCTCTCCCGGTCCCAAAGCTTTTCCTTCAGGCTTTGCCATTTAGAAAAACCCAGGCCGAGGCACACAGCAAGAGAGCTGTAAAATTAGACTTGATCTCCGACTATGAGCAACCATCCTGGGCAGCTTCCTAGGAGGTTGGGAATGGACACCACAGGCAATGTGTCGGCAAATGTTGGCTATTTTGTAGTTAGGACAGGCATGATAGAATGTGTGTCTTCATGGTAGAATGGCTTCCGCCAGATCAGCCCTTGTTTCCTGGGTGTGGTTTTTCATTCTGAATGGAAATTTACTGATGGCTGATCACGTGATCTGTGTCCTGAGGCGGGTCCAGCCTAGGGAAGATCCCCAGAGTGAGGCTTTCTCCAGGGGTTTTGTCAGGATGATTTGTTTCCTTGGCTTTTGTATTAGTTAGTTTTTTTCGTTGCTGTGGCAGCAGTAGCTTAAGGGAGGAGATGTCTATTGTGCCTCAGATTGTGGTCCATCCTGGTGCAATGGCATGTTGACCAGAGTGTGTGGCGATTGGTCACATTGTATCCACAGTCAGGAAGCCGAGAGAGATGAACACTGGCGCTCGGCTTGCTTTTCTCTTTTGGATGCAGTCTGGCCCCTCATGGGATGGTGCTACTCACATTTAGGGCATGTCTTCCTTCCTTAATCTACCTCGTCTAGAAACCCCTTCATAGACATGCCAGGCGTTTATTTCTCTGCTGATTCTAGGCCCTGTCAAATGGACAGTCAGCAGAAACCACTGGGCCTGGGGAGCTGGCTTAGTGCATGGCTGTTGCTGAGGAAGCTTGGGGACTAGAGTTCAGGTCTTTAGTATCAATGTAAATGCCACAGGGCAGCCTGCCTATAATTCCAGTGCTTGGAAAGTGGAGACAGATCGATAGATTGATAGTGATTGATAGATAGTGATTGATGGAATGAGCTGGAGAGCCCTTCTAGCCAATGTAAGGGAGTTCTGGTTCAACTGAGAGACCCTGCCTCAATGAATAAGGTGGAAGAGAGTGAGGAAAACCCTGACGTCAGCTTGGGCTTTCATATGCACACACATATACATTCATCTCCATTCACATGTAGGTCCATAGCACATACACACACCCCAGACACAGGCATAAAAGTACCAGCCACAGACATGTGTGTATGCCTCCACACATGCAAATGTGCATATGCACACTCGCATCCACTACACATCCACGCACATTTTAAAATCTGTCAACCATCATAAAAGGGATCCAGCCAAGTTGCTCAGAATCAGAAGACATGGGTTCTGGAATAAAAAGCAGCAGTGGATATTCCAGTTGGCTTGGCTGGCCCATACTGCTTTAGGGAGTCAGTTGAAATTCTTTTAGTTTATCTAGGTCAGTTTAGCTGGTAGGGGAGTGTCTTGATTGTTAATTGACTCTGTCCACTGTGGGTAGCACCATTCCCTAGGCTGCACCCTGAACCAGAGTAATGGAAGCCAGCTGAGCAACCACAGCAAGCAAGTAACGATCCATGAGGATATTATCTCTGCTCTTGACTATGGATATGATACTTTAAGTTCCTGCCTTAACTTCCCTGAAATTATCAACTGTGATCTGGAATTGTGAGCCAGTTCAACTCCTTTCTTCCTAAGTTGCGTTTTTTTTTTTTTTTTTTTTGTCGGGCTATTTTATGGTAGCAACAGAAGTGAAACTAGACCCGGCTTAGTTTATCAGTACCATGGACAGGGCAGGAAAAGCTGAGCACATTACTCCAGAGGTCTGCAGGGGTGAGAAAGGTCAGGGCCCCCTGGAGCAGGAGGCCTCTGGGAGTCTGAGTTAATTTCTCCTGCAGTGAAGAGTCTCTGGCTAGATTTCATTACAGGTCTAACGGACACATTTTCATTTTAGAAAGATCAGTTGGACAGCCCGGGACCTCTTCACACAAAATAATTTATTCTTTGTATTTGGCATGACTCCTCAAGGATAGAAGGCAGAGAAGAGAAGTTTTCTGGAGGTGTGTGTGTTGTGGGGGAATGGGACATGCACCCTGCAGAGGGTCTTAACCCTGATGCCCTGGGCTCTGGACAGGGAGTGGTGGCCCAAGTGTGTGGAAGGGGAAGAGGCCATTGCTAATGTAACTCACGGCTGTCGTTTTCAGCAGGGCAAAGGTGGGTGGTTGTTGAAGGCTGAGAGGATCGCAGAGAGGTGGCCGTGGGGAGGGTGGCATCTTTAGAAGTGAGGGGACCTGCTGAGTACTGTTGGAATGCCCTCCTTTGCTTTGTTGGCATTTAGTGTGTCAATAATATAAAATGATGATTATAAAAATAATATAAAAAAGTAACACACAAATGCAGTACAAATGAATTCATTAGAAATAACCAGTGTGAGGGTGGTGAGGTGATTCAGCCTGTAAAGGTACTTGCTGCCAAGCCTGGTGACCCGAGTTCAATCTTTGGGAACCCCATGGAGGAAGGAGAAAATCAAATTATCTTCTGCATATGAGCACACACACACAGTTATACAAGTACGCACACATTCTGCACACACATATGTACACACACGCTCTGCATACACAATGCACATTCTGTACACACACAAGCATATGCACACTCACATGCACACACAGAGAGAATGAAAAAGCAAAGAAGCAAATAAACAAAATGATTTCTTAAAAAGCTAAAAGGAGGCAACCAGGGTGAGAATTTATTGACAGAAAACTCTCCCCGATCGATTGCCTCTGTTTTCTCTATGAATCTTTAAAATACATTACCACCTGCAACTACCTTTCTACATGAATTTTCATTTTGTTTTTAGTGAAAATTTAAATAACCTAAATTAAGATAAGAGATTGTCATTTGAAGCGTTTATTAAGTGGAATAATTCATTGACATGTCTTACTTTAAAACTGAAACATTTCCTTCAGAACCTTTATTGTTTTATCAGCTGATTTTCTGAGGGAATTAACATAGAAGAATGCATGAGAAGACGTTGGACACAGTAGAAGATGGCTTTCATTTCTTATATACTGGTAATTGCAGAAGGATTTTATAGAAAGAATTCTGTCTAAAATATTTGATAACTGTCAGTATATTTAAGATTGCATAGGCTTTTAAAAAACTACTATGAAGATAATATGTTTGTAAAATTTGAGAACAGAAAAACAAAAACCACAGAGAGTTCTGCCTAGCATAACCACGGTGAAATCAACAAACATTTATTATATGTCTGACACTGGTGTGAAACTTCCAGATCTTGGACAGAGGAAGTCTTTATGGGCATCAAAGATAATAAGAACAACAGTTGATCATCTGGTTCTGGGGATCGAACCCAGGATCTTGTACATGCTAGGCAAACACTTTACCATTGAGTCACCTCCCCAGCCCAAGGCTTGTATTTCCAGCAGAGGGAGATGTATGTATTAGATAACCAGTCAACTAGATTATGCAAACTAGTTGAGAATACTATTAAGAAAATGGAGCAGAAAGACGGGGTTTGGTTCAGCAACCATGCTCGCCTGGCATGTAAGAAGCCCAGGCTCTCTCTCTGACACTGGAGGAGGGGCACCCAAGAAACACAAAATCTAGGTTTGGGGAGATAGGGATGACATGAGCAAGTGGGGTATGCGGGGAGGGGCATCTGAAGGGAGAACTGGGAATGAACAATTATCTGCTATGGGAACGTACAGGGACAGAGCAGACCTGTGAGCCCCAAGTGTGGGGAATAAGTGTGGGCCTGATGAAAAAGAGAGAAGGTCAAGGTGGTTGGAACACAGTAATGGAGAAAATGGAGGGAAAGAAAGAAATAAAAGGGGCTAGCTCATGTAAGACCTCATGGCACGACCTTCACAATTTACCAACATTAAAGGGGTCCTCAGAGTCTTTTTATTTGTGGCCTTTTTATAGATCGGGTCTCCTGTAGTCCAGGCTGGCCTTGAACTTGCTGCTTAGCCGAAGATGACCTTGAACTTCTGATCCTCTTACGTCTGCCCCCTTGGTGGTAGGATTACAGATGTGTATCACCACATCTGGCATGTAGAGCTAGGGGTGGAAGGTAAGGCGTCGTGCATGCCGGGCAAGCACTGTTCTAACTGAGCTACATGCTAAGCCCTGGCATCCTTTATAACTTGACATTTTGTCATACACTGACACTAATGTAGGGTGATATGGGAGCTCTTCCGGTGCTATGAAGAGGGTTCAATGACAGGGAGTGTTTGTGTCTGGGTAGACCACTATGAATAGACCTCCAGGTAAGACCACCATGGATAGAGCTCCATGGCTAGACCACCATGAGTAGAGCTCCATGGCTAGACCATTATAAGTAGACCACCATGGTTAGGCTACCATTGATAGACCACTGTGGTTAGATCATCATGGGTTGACTTCTGTGGGTAGACCATCATCTAATCTCCCTTCTCCTTCCCTTTAACCCTTCCTTATCCTTTTCCATCTCCCTCTTCCTCTTCTCTCCTCCTCCCCTCCCTTTTCTTTTGCATTTTCTCTTCTTTTTGACAGGGTCTTCCTATGTAGCCTATTCTAGCCTCAAACTTATGATCCTCCTGAGTGCTGGCATCATAGGATAGGTCTTTATTTATTATATGAAGTCCAAGTCCTTCATCGGGATCTCAAGAGTGTGACTTCTCAGCTTCTAAGTGGCTGGGTTGGACATCTATCCTCCTAGCCAGAATCAATCCTCATTAAAAGAAGAATACAAAGGGACAGCAAAGGCATCCATATGGAGCATAGAGATAATCAGTGGCGTTAAATGACGCAAACATTCTGCAAGAGCTAGGGCAAATTATACAAAGAAATTATAAAAAAATTATAGAAATTTTCTTCATAAAAGAAATTATTTTTAACATTTTTTTTTGTTGATTCTTGGTCTTACTATGTAGACCAGGCTGGCCTCACACTCACAGAAGTCTGCCTGCTCCTTGCTCCCATGGGCTGAGATTAAAGTCATGGGCGACCACGTCCTGCTGACAGTCAGATTTTGGACACCATCTGCTGTAGCCTTAAGGAAGTTCAAGAAACCATGGGCTGTTTAAAAAAAAAAAAAGCACAAAAGACAGGAAAGAAAAGCTTGTGTGATAAGGCAGTGGATGAGGAGGAGAAAGAGTTTGGCAGAGCTAGAAGTGAGTGGAGGAGGCAAGTCACGTGGTGGGAAAAAAATGCATCTAGTATTAAACCAGCAAGGGGAGGGCACAGTGGGGGCAGGTCTGTCATCGCAGCTACTCAGGGGAT
>CABHPQ010175179.1:462-12962 GCA_902168405.1 Peromyscus aztecus | reverse complement strand
TGAAGGCAGACAGCTGGGCTCTTCATGGCCGTGGACTGCTCAGGCTCCTTCTTTACTCCTAAGTGGGCTGCTTGCACTAAGAATGCATTATTGAGCCGGGCGGTGGTAGCACACGCCTTTAATCCCAGCACTCAGGAGGCAGAGGCAGGCAGATCTCTGTGAGTTCAAGGCCTGCCTGGGCTACAGAGTGAGTTCCAGGAAAGGTGCAAAGCTACACAGAGAAACCCTGTCTCGAAAAACCAAACCAAAAAAAAAAAATGCATTATTGAGAACTTGGAGAGATTCTTTTTTTGAAAGGCTATACTTACTTGATTGGGGGGAGTCTAAAACACATCTGAAGACAGGGTGAGTCCTCTTCTGGAGAGACCATGGGGCTTTCACAGAACTTGATTATGTATTAGATAATGAAATGAAATGTATTTATGATTCTGTGTGGCGGAAGGGAACAAAATCAGCCTTGATCACGCTAGGCAAATGATCTGTTATTGAGCTGCACACCAATACCCAACTGGGGGGACTCTAGGCAAGTGCTCTCCCACTGACCCATGCCCCAGCTCTCTTTTTACATTCTATTTTAACAAATGGTCTCACTAAGTTGCCCAGGCTAGCCTTGAACTCACCCTGTAGTCCAAGCTAATCATGAACTTGTGACCCTTGGGATTCAACCTCCTGAGTAACTGGGATGACATGTCTGCAGCCTATCCCTCTGTCCTGGCTTTGATTTGGTCCAGGTTATCCTTTCCATTCTGTCCAGAGTTCTCTATTGTGTTTCATTAGGTCACTTTCCTGCTTAAAAGTCTCCCATTTTCCCTTGTTGTCTGTAGTTCAAAGGCCACACAAGCTACACAAGATCTTGCAGTTGACAGAATAACACTCCCCCCAGGCAAAGCTTTGCACAGTTCCCAGAACCCATGGTTATGTTTCTTTCCAAAATAATCACAGGGTTCTTCATAAGAGAGTGGAAGAAAGGTCTGAGTGATGATGGAAACAGAAAGCCAAGCATCGGAGGGAGCAGATATTGTATACCTGACCTGAAAGACAGAAGGAGCCACTGTATTGAGTGACTTTTCCTGAGAGACTTGAACAGACATCTGTTATCCTAGATAGGACACAGACACAGACCAAAGACATGACCCTACCTGCTCTAGTTTTATTCCGTGGCTGTGATTAAAACACTCCTTGGAACAAAAGTGATTTGGAGGGCAAATAGTTTCTTTGGCTTATAGTTCTAGGCCCATCATTGAATGAAGTCAGGACAGGAATCATGGAGGAACCGTGACTGGCTTGCTCACAGGTTCATTCTTCACTAGCTTTCCTGTATAGCCCAGGACCATCTACCTAGGGAATGGTGCTGCTCACAGTGGGCTGAGCCCCCTTGTATCAATAAATAATCAACCTCCACAGACATGCCCACAGTTTGATCTGGGCAATCTCTTAACTGAGACTCCCTTCTTGCATGAGTCTAGACTGTGTCAAGTTGACAGTGAAAGCTAACTAGGACACTACCAAAGTCTAGCTTCGTGAACTGGGAAGTTTATTGGTGTTATTTTTTCAGGAGACTGGATGAGGGGTCGCCTTTAGGAGTGTGAGCGACTCAAAGGCAGCCACAGCAATGGAAAAACTCATGCCGGCCTAGATGGGTGATGAGCTGCATCCCTGGAGCTCCCTGCACAACATACAGTCAGATCTGCCAGAGTTCCCTCTCTCTGGAAATTGTTTACTGGGGAGGGGTCTCAGAGTCTTGTAACTTTCTAAGCATCCTGAGCCTTGTGGGTTTCCTTAGCTCCCAGAATTCTCTAGGAAGGGATGTTTCTATCTAGAGGAAACAGATGCGTAATATATAGCCAGGGGGTTGAGGCTGAGTGGAGAAGCCCGAAAGGTGAGGAAATAGATGGTCTCCCTAGGACCTCTGGAGAGAGTGTGGCCTGCTGACACTTTGATTGTGGCCGCTTGAGATGCATTTTAGACTTCAAAGTAAAGAGGTATGAGATAATAACATCATGTTGATTTAAGCCCCAGTGTATATGTTTTTGATGTTTATGTATATGCACATTTTGTGAAGGGGTGTGAGTACATCCTCAGTACTATTCCTCAAGTGCCATCCACTTTTTTTTTTTTTTTTTTTAACAGTGTCTCTCATTGATCTGGAACTCACCAAGTAGTCTAGCCTGGCTGCTCAGCAAGCCACAAGGCTCTGCCTGTCTCTGCCTTCCCAGCACAAACCTACCACCATGCCTAGCCTTTTCTGTGGGCTCTGGGGATAAGTCAGGTGCTCGAGCTTATAAGGCGAGCACTCGACCCACAGAGACATCTTCCTAAAGCTAGTTTATGATCATTTGTTATAGTGGTAACAAGAAATCCGTACGGACCCAAACTGATTTAACTTCCTTGATGAGGCTTATTTCCTGCCCTGGGTTCCTCATTCTTTATGCTACAACAAAAGCACCCCCCCATGATGTCTTCACTCCCCTCTTTTCTTAGACAATCTGTATGTAGCTCCTTCCAGAATGATTGTGCAGCCATCTCTCCATCTGTTAGGACCTGAAGGCTTTGAAGAATTCCCAGTTCCCCAAAACTTTGGTTTTTGTCTTCAGGGGATGCTATTTCTGTCTGTCTGTCTCTGTTGCTATCTCTGCCTGTCTTTATGTTTCTTTCTATCTCTGTGTCTCTCTCTGTCCATGTCTGTCTGTCTGTCTGTCTGTCTGTCATTTCTCTCTCTCTGAGAGGGTTTCATTCTGTAAGCCAAGCTAGGCTAAAACTTAACAGATATCCTCTTGCTTCAGGCTCCCAAATGCAGGGGTTATAGACAAGAAGCACCCCGCAGAGCTCTCTTCAATCTCTGTCTCATGTGTCAGGGGACTGTAATGTTCTGCTTGTGTGTCTATCTCTCACACTGCTCCGTGACTTCTGCCAGAGCAATAGCTGCATCTTACTCATCTCCATGCCTCCTTTCTACTATACGATCACACTCCAGCTCTTTGTAGCAGATGAATGCAAAAGCTCCGACAAAATTAGAAGTGAGAACGTGCATGTGGTAATTGCTATAACAGATATGCAAACATGAGACCATACAGCTGAATGCTAATTAGGTTTAATCTTGAAACTGGGGCTAGACAGAGACGGCTCAGTGGTTAAGAGTGATTGATGCTCTTCCCAAAGACTGGAGTTTGGTTCCCAGCATCCATGTTTGAGGGCTCACAACTCTAGCTCCAGGACACCTAGCACCCTCTTTTGTCCTTCATGGGCGCCTGTGCCTGTGTACGCATATACACACACAGACCCACAAATACACATAAAGGAAAAGGAATACCGTAAATCTTTAAGTTAAGGTGAGCATTTTAAAAACCTCAAGCTATTTCCAGTCTACAGAATAAATAGGGGCAAGTAGATTTCCCAGGGATCCAGAATTTCCAACAGCTATCACATCTTTATCCCACAAGGCTCATGGCATGATGATAGTGAAGCCTTTCAAATATCCATGTTATCTAAAAAAAAAAAAAAGCTGTTATGGAACTTTGATAAGTCAACATACTAAATTTGTTCTACCAGGAAATCAAGATTTTGAATCTAAAGTTTAATATATTTAAGACACACTCAGAAATAACTCGAGAAGTCTTTCCTATGGAATCGTATTCTGGACTATGTCTACAGGTGTGCTACAAGAAGCTCCCTGACCAATGACAGTTGAGAAAGACATCTTTCTTCATATCTGAAGAGTCTCAGCATGGTTAGGGGCATGGTGCAGAAGTAGAATCTTCCTGGAATCCTCTAGTGAGAAGCTGGGGCACCGTTCAGGGGTAAAGCTCCTATCAGTCACATCCTCGTGAGGGGCTGTGTCTGTGACTCACTGGTAGACCTCAGAGGAAGGTGTAGGTTTAGTCTCCAGCATCCAAGGAAGATGAAGATAACACTTAAAAGTCCCCAGTGAGTGGTGAAATGAGATGTGAGAGAGAAAGAGAAGCCGAGGTGACTTTGAGGTTTCTGAGGATAAGCGGGAGGTCAGTGGGATGCAGTTCCATTTGCTAACTCACCAAGTCGGGCTACCCACCCAACATTAATATCAAATGTATTTGTAAATATTGATGCTTTGAGAAGACATCAAAATGAACACATCTAGAATTCCATTTTTAAAAACACACACGGGGTAGCAAATATTCACCTCCTCCACAATTTTAAATTTTAATCGTCCATTGATGGTAAATTATGAATGACCAGCATGCCTGCAAGAGCATCCCAAGAGTCAAAGACTCCCACAGAGTGTGCATATATCAAAATATCTCCCTGAGCCCTATTCGTATCACAAGGAACCCCATTTTAACCCCATTACTATGTAAGATTAATATGGGCTTATCAAAAAGTTTACATTTAATTAAAAAAAATTGGTTTCCAAATTTGAGATCTCAGTTGCCTAGCGACCAAGATTCCTGGAAGCAGAGAAAAATTGACATCCCTCCCCTCCCTCATCCTGCAACAGTCTTTTAATGGATCTACATTGAGAATAAGGAGAAATAAATAAGTGGTCACTAAGAAGAGACCCTATGCTGGAGATGGGGTAATATACCTCTAATCCCTGCTCTTGGGGAGCTGAGGGAGGAGAGTCAGGAGTTTAAGGTCAGCCTAGGTCAGCCTGGATTACAGGAGACTCTTTCTAAACAAACAACAAAAGAAAACCAACCTGGCCTCCTTAGACACGTGTAATGAGCACATCATTGGGTGCCTTTGGGAGGTTGGGAGACCAGTTTAAACCAGTTTGTTCTTAATCTTGTGTATGTGACATTCTCACTGTTCATTATTCTGTCTCCAAGTTCCAGCGTTTCCGGAATTTCTTCTTAGTTTAGTATTCAGCTCATCTCAAATCTGTGCTACAATATATCAAGCAGCAGTTGTCTTTCTCCGTGAGATATAACATAAGGAATCATTTCCTATGCTTTAGACTACCTGATGAAGACAGGGCAAAGATGGATGACTTAAAATCAGCTGAGGAGTATTTGGGGACCTACCCAGGAGCTTAGAATTGTGGTCTCTTCCTTGTAGCTGTATCCATTCTTTGAGGGGCAGTGGATTGCAGGGATGATGCCTTTGAGTCCAACTTTCAGCATGACAGTCTTTTTTTTTTTTTTTTTCTGGAGCTGAGGACCAAACCCAGGGCCTTGCTTTTGCTAGGCAAGCACTCTACCACTGAGCTAAATCCCCAACCCCAACAGTCTTTTTAAAACAAATGATTTTTATTTTTAAAAATTGTGTGTCTGTGTAAGTGTGTAGGACTACATATGTGTAGTGCTTGCTGATGCCAGAAGAGGGCAGTAGATCCCCCAGTGCTGCACTTATATAGACAGTTAGATATGAGCAACCAACATGCATACTAGGAAGCAAATTCAGGTCCTCTGGAAGCGCAGCCAGTGTTTTTAACTAGGTTTTATTCCCAGCACCCACATGACACTCACTACCATCTGTAACTCCAGTTATAGGGCATTTGATGTACAAAATATACATGCAGGAAAAAATATCACTGTGCATAAAATAAATAATAATAAAATGAAATTAAAATGAACCCCTGAGCCATCTCTCCAGCCTCCAGCCTGGCATTCCTGAGAGCTTGGATGAGTTACCTTTAAATGCCCAGTAACTTTTTTCTTTCTCTTTCCTACTCCCTTTTTTATTGGTGTCTTTGTACAAAACAGTAAGTTTCTTTGAGACATTTTAATATGTATATCATGTATTTTTGATCATGTTCATTCCCTACTACCATCTCTTATTGTTATTTTCCTTATTTCTTGTCTCTTTACTTTTCCTAAATAGTTCCCTTCGGCTTTCACAACACACACACACACACACACACACACACACACACACACACGCACACACACACGAGTGCGCATGTCTTAATTCACATACATGGTGTGGTGGTTTGAATTAGAATGGTCCCCATAGGTTCATATATTTGCATGGTTAGTCCTCAGTTGATGAGCTGTTTGGGAAGGTTAGGAGGTATGTCCTTGTTGGAAGAAGTATGTCGTGGTGGTAGGCTTTGAGGTTTCAAAAGCCCATGCCAGGTTCAATCTCTCTGTCTTCTCCGCCCATGCTTGTGGATCAGGATGTAAAGCTCTAAGGTACTGCTCCAGCTCTATGCCTGTCTGCTCCCTGCCATGATCATGGACTAACCCTCCAAAACTGTGAGCAAAACCCCAATTAAATGCTTTCTTTTATAAGATTTGCCTTGGTTGTGGTGTCTCCTCACAGCAATAGAACAGTAACTAAGTCGCATGTATGCACATATGTTAAATCTAGATTAGACATATGAGTATTGTATTTGTCTAAGTCTGGATTATTTTGTTTAGTATGAACTCATTCTATTTATTTTCCTGCAAATGGTATAATTTTTCCTTCTTTGTATTTTGTGTGTGTGTGTGTGTGTGTGTGTGTGTGTGTGTGTGTGCGCATGTGTGTGTGTACATACTACTGTTAATGTCTTTGTCCATTCATCTGTTGATGACTAGGTAGGATAGCTACATTAACTCAGCTGTTATGAACAGTGTTGCATTAAACATAAATGGCTCTGGTATGATGACTCAGATTCTCTTTTAATACCCAAAATGAGTATTATATATCTTTTTTTAATTTGCTTTGCAAGTGGTCCCAGCTACTGTGTATCTCACTGGTTTTAGTGTACCTTTTTGTGATGGTTAGTAGAAGAATATGACGCGCTTTTAGAATATAACGTTTTGCTAAATTTTTGGATAATTTTATGCCTGTATACAAAGTATTTTTAAGTATAGTCACCCTGTACCCCTCTGTACCCCTTCCCCTAACCCCTTATCTCCTCTCAACTTCATTTCTTCTTCTTCTTCTTCTTCTTCTTCTTCTTCTTCTTCTTCTTCTTCTTCTTCTTCTTCTTCTTCTTCTTCTTCTTCTTCATAATCCACTGAGCCCACTTAGTTCATCCTATATACGCATGGGTATGAGGGCCACCCACTGGAGCCTGGTTGACCTACCAGAGCCACAGCCTTAATGAAAACTGACTCTCCCTCCCTTAGAAACCATCGACTGTCTCAGTTAGGGTTTCTCCCCACCCCCTGCATGCTGGAATGTTGACTGGCTTGATCCTGTGCAGATCTTATGCAGACAGCTACAGCAGCTGTGAGTTCACAGTGGTCTTATTGTATCAAAGAGACATTGTTTCACCCGAGTCCCCTTCAACTTCTGTCTCTTACAGTCTTTCTGATTCTTCTCAGGGATGATCCCTGAGTACTCCCTCCCTCCCACCCTCCCTTCCTTCTCCCTCTGTCTCTGTCTTTGTCTCTCTCTCTCTGTGTGCACATACGAGTTCATGCACATGTGTGCATGTGATATAGATGTCCTACTTATGGGTAAGCACTTCACAGATACTTATTTTTTACCCTTTAACCAGTGGTAAATCTCTGCTTTTACCACCATCCATTGTACATCATTTCTCTGATGAAGTCTGAGAGCCACAGTCATTTATTGGTAGCAATGTGTACTTAGGAGGCAGTTTGACATGATGGTACAGTTTCTTCATTAACATTAGAGTTAGTTAAACCTTAAATAGGCAAGATGGTAGAACTGAAAGTGAGGCAAAGACATAGATAGAGGCAGAGTGTGGTATGGGCACACCCAGAATCCCAGTCCTTGAGGCTGAGGCAGGAGGATCACTAATTTGAGACCAGTCATCAATACCTTTTCATAAGATGGGAGCACCAGCTGCTCTTGCAAAGGACCCAGGTTCTGTTCCCAGTGCCCACACAGAGGCTAACAGCTGTCTGTATCTCCAACTCTAGAGGATTAGACGACTTCTTTGTCCTCCTCAGGCACTGAATATACATGGTGCACAAACATACATATAGCCAAAACATCCCTACATGTAAGATAAAAATAAAGAATTAGAAGTTTAAATAGAAAGTGAACCAGCATGATAAGAGGTCCAACAGTTATTTACTTTCTACCACATAAAATCTCTGTCTCTGTCTCTGTCTCTGTCTCCTTCTCTCTCTCTCTCTCTCTCTCTCTCTATATATATATATATATATATATAATTTATCTATGTCAATCTATATCTGTATAGACACACATCTCTTTGGAGGGAGAGGATAGTAAAAGTCAGATATCATTGTCTTCATCCTTGAAGAATTCATCATCAATGGGATATGCAAAACTAACCACAAGGAAACTGGCAAATTATTCGAGGATTGGTAGAATGTGTTAACAGTTTACAACAAATATAACAATAAACTCAGTCATACTGGGAAAGCATCAGAACACACACACACACTCTCTCTTACTTTCCTAAAGCCATACTCTATAAATTGGGTTTTGAAAATATATTGGAAAAGACAGATGGGGAAGTGTCTAGCTTTGTGAAAACATTATAAATAAAATATTTCTTGTAATCCTTGGAATTTTACTTGGTGCATTTTAATAGCTCTATATTTTAAAGCCCAGAGCTGTAGATCCAGAAGAAAATGTGATTTTACTATGGAGGCTAAACGTAAATATGAGCCCGTGTAATTTCCTGAAGCTTGAATAACTTAAAAAAAATTACTCACAGTCTGCTTCACAAATTATCAATGTTTCCTGGCCTGCCCTGGAGATTATTGACTTTTGTGGCTGTATTTCTGAATATTTCATTTGAAAACCTTCTCTCCATTTGTGCTCTAAGTTATCCTTTGTTTGTAGAAACAAAAAAAAAAGTATGTGTGGAGAAAGCGTAAACACAACACAATGCAGGGAGAAATTATTCTGCAGGAGTGATTTGCTGTTTTCACGGTTGTGGGGAGGGAGGAGATGGCTCAGTCGTTAGGAGCATGTACTGCTCTTGCAGAGGACTCGGGTTCTGTTTCCAGTACCCACGTGGCAGCTCACAATAGTCTGCCAGCCCAGCTCCAAGGGATCTGTTGCCCTCTTCTGTTTTTCGGCTACTGTACTCATGCACAAACTCACACACAGACCCACAGACACACAGAATTGAAAAGTAAAATAAATCTTAAACTAAACCTACGGTGCACCCTGGCTTCCATCTTCAGCGCTGTGTAAATTAAAAAAGAACAACAACAACAAAAAAGACACGCCACGTACAAAAATTGAACTATTATATTTCATCAGGCAGTCAGATAAAAATCAGTTTGGGACTGTTGGTCCTGGATTGTAAGCCCAGCGCAGTGGCTCATGCCTGTAATCTCTACACTTGCAAGGGTGAGGCAGGAAGAGTATTTCAAGTCAGAGGCCAGCCTGGGCTACATAAGTTAGTGCAAGTTAGTCTGACCCTGTCTCTATAAAACAAAAGGTTGGGGGAGATCAAACAAAGATAAGGGGACAAAGGAAACCCCCGTTTTACCTAGACTGCAATTCCTTAAGCTCACAGTAACCGTGGTAGCATGCTGAGAACTCTCAGTAAGGGTTGGGGGTTTGTTAGCTCAGTTAGGAGAGTGCTTACCTAGCATGCTTGGTTCTGTTCCCAGAAACATATAAACTGGGCGTGGTGGTGTGCACTATGGCAATCCCAACACTGGGGAAGTGGAGGCAGGAGGATCAGAAGTTGATGGTCATCCGTAGTGGGTTTGAGGGCCGATTAAGCTACACGAGACCCTGTATGAATGAATGAATGAATGAATGAATGAATGAATGACATTTAGTAAGTTCTCATCTTTCTTCTCAGCATCTCATCTTTGGTATGCCATTCTGACTGTGTCTGCATAGCCTGGGACGATCCGTTGTCATGGTGCCCTTGACATGACTGTGTGATGCTTCACAAATATTTCATGAACTCTTACACATCCAGCCAACTGCCTTGATCCAGACTAATTGGTTGACCCACATGGAAGGTTAGCCTTCACACGGGCCCTGTGGACAATTTCCTTCCAACAGTTGTGAGATCCCAAATGTCTTCAGATTTGCAGAGCGCGCAGTGAGCGGCAGCAACATAAAATGCTCATGTATCGATTTCCAGTTAGCTTGCAATTCTCATCTCTTTTTGTCAGCTAGCAGTGGATCCCCGGCTACTCAGCTGATGCTCAAATGCATACAGGCTTTTGTTGCTGGCTCTGTGTGTATGTGCGTTTGGGTAGGTACTTGTGTGTATGTGTACAGCACCTATGGCATCCAGAGGTTGACATCAACTATTTTCTCCTATTGCTCTGCACCTTGCCTTTTGAGACAGGGTTTCTAACTGAACCTGGAGCTCTCAGATTCAGTTGGCCTGGCTGTCCAGCAGATTTCAGGTCTCCTCTTGTTTTTACCCTCCCACAATACCATGCCCAGTTCTTTCCCCGGGTTCTGGGCATCAAACCCAGCAAGCATTTACCAATTAATTGAGCCATCTCTCCAGCTCCTGCTGTTTTTCTCCAAGGTCTTATTTTATAGCCTTGGCTAGTCTTGAACTTTCCATCTTCCTGTGTTTGGGAACAGCATAGGTACTTCTATCTCAGGTAACTATGTATTGAGTGTACATCTCAGAACCACTGAACCGTCAGTAAATGCTGGCAATTCTTAGTTTTGTCTCCCCTACCTTCCTCCGTTATTAACTATTTCACTTACATAGTGATATTTTTATGCTCGAGGTTGCCAACTAGGAATCGGATCTGTCCTTAGTCTATAAAGAACATTCGGAGCTTCCAGTTGGAAAGGTGACTCACCTGCCTGGGAGAAGGGTGATTGCAGCCAAGCCTGATGACCCAGGTTTGATCCCCAGGACCCAACATGGTGGAAGGAGAAAACTGACTTCTGAAAGTAGTCCCCTCACCTCCATACATACACAGGCACACACAGATATATTAATTAAACAAAACTTCAAAAAGAATATTTAGATTTGTATCTGGCGATGCACACCTGTAAGCCCATCCCTTGGGAGGCTGAGGCAGGAGGCCTCTAACTCTGACACCAGTCTGGGTTACTTGAGAGTCTATCTAAAAATTTTTAGATATTTAGATATAAAAATGAAATACTTGGTATATTTATAATTCAGATGCCATCATCTGTATGTCTCATCTTTCCTGTTTTCTAGAACACTTAAATAGGAAGACCAACAGGGTTTTTTTTGTTTATCTTTTGTGTTTTTTTTTTTTTTTTCTGGCAGTGTTGGGGGTTGAACCTAGGACTTTGAGTATGTTTGGCCAATGCTCTATGGCTGAGCCACCCCCAGCTGCTTTAATGAGGAATGCGTTTGACAGGAAATAATAGAACAGTGGTTTACATCACCTTGGGAGTTATTGTTTACATAGCAAGAAATCAGGTCTTAGGCAGGTAATGATGCTCACAGCATGTAACGATGTCCTTTGAGTCTCTCCTGCTCTCTCCAGCTTTCTACCCCCACCACGGGTAGCTGTTGGCGTTTGTCGCTAACCTTGGTTGTTTCATGGTCACACAACAGCCGCCTTGGTCAGCCATCACACCACAATCTTAGGTTTCAATGACAAGTGGGGGGAAACATCTGAGACCCTTTGAGAACAGAAGTTTTCTTCTAGTGTTTTTATTTACCGGGAATGTAATACATGGCTAGAGCTAGCTGCAAGTTAGGTCGAACAATTGAACTTTATTATTACCGTTGTTGTTGCTGTGATTTGAGATTGGATCTCATTATAGGCTAGCCTCGAGTTCACAGTTTTGCCTCTGCCTTTTAAGTGCTGGAATTACAGGGATGTCCTCTCATGCCAGGTTAATATTTTCAGTTTTAACGAGATCATGCTATGTCGGGCAGGCCTAGCCCAGGCTGACCTCAGACTTAGCCATCTTCTCACCTCCGTTTCCCAAGTGCTGGGGTGACAGGCACGCTTCATGCCCTGTTCTTAATTCTAACCGTGCTTTTCATCCTTGAATCTGCTCTATTATTGTTCATGATTGAAACTCCTCAGGAAATGGCCACATTGTACAACTTACCAGGCCTGGAGGGTCTTCTGTCAGGTTGGCAAGCACACCAGAATCATTCCCATTTTCCCATCATCAGAACTCAGAGCGGAGTGGCCATGTTGCGCTGCTACTGCCTCTTGTGGGTTCCTTGGTAGCGGAACCTTATCAGTCTTCCTTTCTGCACCGTAATCTGTAATGTAGGCTAGCAGGATGGGTCCACGTCTGCACCAGTTAGGGTTGGACGCCCTGCCCAGCCCAGGCCTCTCTCAGAAATCACAACGGGACTTCGCAATCGCTCATGATTTCTTCCGATGTATCCCTAACACCATGATTGATAATGCACCTGTCAAGCTGGTGGTCACACACTTCCTGGACATCTGCCTGCCTCTCCTCCAGCGACAGTTAATCATCAAGGCCCACCCATCAAGTCAATCCTCCTAAAATTTTTTGCAACTGTCCACTTTTTAAAATGTCCATTGACAGAAACTTGGCATTGCCTGTCAAATCACCCATATTATTACCGGATGCAGTGTGTAGAATTCCCAGCATAGCACAGCTGCATGTGAGGGGTGAAATAGTTCACTGGGGAAAGACATTTGCTGGGCAAGCATGAGGACCTTCAGGTTTCCCCCCCCCCCAAATAT
>CABHPQ010175178.1:0-37100 GCA_902168405.1 Peromyscus aztecus | reverse complement strand
ACACACTAGTTAAAAATGGGATGTCTTTCTGTACGCTGTGAATAGTGTTGCTCTGATTGGTTGATAAATAAAGCTGCACTGGCCTGTGGCAGGGCAGGATAGGTTAGGTGGTCCATTCAAACTGAAGACGAGATGAAGAAAGGTGGAGTTGGGGGAGACTCGAGCTTGAGGCTCCAAGCAACAAGATGCCAGCAGACCGGTAACGCCATGGCCACGTGGCAACATATAGGTTAATAGAAATGGGTTGAGTTAAGTTATAAGAGCTAGCTAGCAAGAAGCCTGACCCATAGGCCATATAATTTTGTAGGGCTCCCCCACTCCCCACGTTTTGGGTAGTTGTTGCCTTGCTTGCTGACCTTAACCTTGATGGCCTTCCTATGCTAATCCCCTGCTGGTTTCCTCCTTCCTGAACGCTCACCAGAGGTTCTTTGTTTGTGTATCCTGCATTTGGTGTAAACAGCTTAGATGCAAGAATGTAGAACATGGGTAGGGGTTCTCCCATTGTGCTTTAAGCCTGTATTTAAGGGCTCCTCCCTTCTTCAATAAACGGCATTTGGCATTCTGCTGAGGCGAATGACCCGCTGTCTCTTGTCTCTGTTTTTTGATCCACAGCCCCTCGCTGGGACATGGTGAATGGGTGGTGGTAGTGTGGGCATTACCGCTACATAATTTACAATTAATATTAAGCCTCTGAGTGATTATTTTATAAGCAGCTTTGGGACCTCGGGGCTGGGTGGGACTGGAGAAACTTACAGCTACAATACATCATTAAAAACTATTGCTAATCCAATGTTAAATCCTAAGTTTAAATTTTGACACACTAAAAAAATACATAAATATTGCTCCACCAGTTTCCTTCCTTCCTTCCTTCCTTCCTTCCTTCCTTCCTTCCTTCCTTCCTTCCTTCCTTCCTTCCTTCCTTCCTTTCTCTTTTTCTTTTGAGACAGGGTTTCTCTGTGTAGCCTTGGTTGTCCTGGAACTCATACCATGGACCAGGCTGGCCTCGAGCTTACAGAGATCCACCTGCCTCTGGGATTAAAGGCGTGCGCCATGACAGCCTGACCCAGCAATTTTTAGAAAATTTACTATTTTCTAATAGTAAATACTCAAATCTTCCCACAAACTGTATTGTTGTTTTGTTCGCTCGTTCATGTTTTCGTTTTCAGCACTGGGCATTGAGACAACAGCCTTGCAAGTGGCAGCCGCACCCCCCCCTCCCCTCAACTACTTCCTCTTCCTTTGTCTCTTTTGTTTTTCTTTTCCTTTTTAATCTGAGACAGGGTCTGGCAAGTGACTTTTCTATTATTGTGATCAAACACCATGACCAAGGCAACCTATGGAACAGCCGGTGGTCCTCAACCTTCCTCATGCTGCGACCCTTTAATACACTTCTCCATGTTGTGGTGACCCCCAGCCATACAATTATTTTGTTGCTCCTTTACAACTGTAACTTTGCTACGGTTATGAATCATAATGCAGTATCTGATACGCAACCCCTATGAAAGTGTCATTTAACCCCTGTAGGGGTGACAACTCATAGGCTGAGAACCGCTGCTAAAGGAGGAGTTTACTTGGGCTTTTAGTTCCAGAGCTTTAGAGACCATGATGGCTTAGTAAAGGCAGGGCAAGAAGCTGAGGACACACCACAAGATAAAGCAGAGAAAATGAACTCAAGATATCGTGAGTCTTCAGACTCTCAAAACCCAGTTCCAGGGACATCCTTTCTCCCCTAAAACTCCCAAACTCCCAAACAATGTCTGTTGGCATTTAGACCTACCCCTTGGGGACCCGCCCAGCATCCTGACATCGGTCCCCTTTAAGAAAAAACTCCTCCTTCTTCTTTCCCCTCTCTCTTGCTGTGAGGCAGTGTGTACTTCCTCTCTTCCTTTTGTTCCTTTTCTCTTTCTTTTCTTTCCTATCCTCCTTTCTCCTTGCCCCCTAATAAAACTTTCCACGTGGATGCTGTGTCTGCATGGTGTGAGTAACTCTCCACCGCGTCACGCTGCCGCCAGCCTGGTCGGCATGGAGTGTCTCCCTTACCCGCTGTGCCCCTTGGCTCCGCCCGCCAAGGCCTCTGGTGTGCTGTTTGACAACAGTGTCATCAATTAGGGACCAAGTATTCAAATCCTGAGACTACAGGGGACATTGCTGATTCAGAAGAACATCACATCCACTCCCTGGCCCTCATAGTCTTGTGGACATGTGATAACGCAAAAATACATTTAGTCCAATTTTAAAACTCCCTATAGTCTCTTACAGTTGCAACACTGTTTTAAAGTCCAAGGTTCAGAGGCTCTTTCATGACTCAAGGCAGTCTCTTATCTCTAAGCCCCTGTAAAATCAAAACACAAATTACATATGTCCCACATGCAATGGCACAGAATATAAATTAACATTCCAAAAAGAAGGAAGGGAGGCACAGTGAAGACATAGTGGACCAAAGGAAGACTGAGGCCCAGCAGGGCAAACTCCAAGCCTTGTGGCTCCATGTCTGGTGTCAAAAGGCTCAGATGGCTCTGCCCTTCAGGTGTTGCTGGCTGTAACCTGCTTCTGTCTCTTGGTGTGGTTCCACTCCCCCTGTAGAGCATTCCTTAGCAGATACCTCAAAGCTGTGGCATCTCCAACATCTTGGAGGCGCCACTGCAAGCCACGCTTCATTTCTACAACTTCACACAATGACCTCTCGGGGTCTCTCTCCATGCAGGCTATTCCCCCCCCACATTACCTGGCCTCAAGCGCTGTCGGGAACCATGGAGGAAGATTTCACTACCCATTTACTCTTGCATCCTTGCCACGAGGAGGACGCTGACAAGTTCAGCTGCCGGCTTGGGCTGGACCCTGTTCACTTGAATCACGTTTGCAGCAGCTTTTGTTGGTTGTTCCTTTCTGGGAGAAGGTGATTTTTCTTTCACAAGTAGGAAGCTTAGGTGAGTGGGATTTTAATGAGGGCAACCTTTTGTTTATTCCAGTGCAGACGAGGCCTTTGCCTAAAACAGTAATCTTACTAACAGCTGCAGTCTCTCTTCCAGCACAAGCCTTGGCTGTAACATTAAACTTGTCAGTGACTTTTCCCTCTCCTAGTAGTACATTTTGTACAATATTTTGTATTTTTTTTTCTCCCCCATTTGCTACTTTTCACTGTAGACCTGCATAAGAGTGATTACTAATAACCACACGACGATGCCAGTACTAGGCTGTCTTGAAAGCTCCTCCACCAAACAAGTTAGACTACTTTTAAATTTAGGCTCAGACATTCTTGGGACATGGACTGAAGGAAGTCTCGTTCTTTGCCAAAAATTCACAAGGATAATCTCTGTCCCAGTAGCTAATATGGTTTTCCTCTGAAACCTTCAGCTGGGGACCTCCACAGTCTGTATAGCTCTGAGCACCACTGTCTTCCAAGCTCCTACTAGGATGGCTTATTAAGCTTTGCTTTGAGTGTTCAGCTGGTTTTTTTTTCCAGTTCAAAGTTCAAAATGTCTTGTTTACGGTTTCTATTGCCGTACTATAACACCATAACTGGACATCAAATTGGGGAGGAAAAGGTTAATTCGCTTAGACTTCCAGGTCATCCTCCAGCACCAAGGAAACTCAGGGCAGGAACTCAAGCAGGGCAGGGAACCTGGAGGCAGGAGCTAATGCAGAGGCCATGGTGGGACGCTGCTTCCTGGCTTGCTTTCCCTGGCTTGCTCAGCCTGCTTTCTTATGCAACCCAGGACCACCAGCCCAGCTTGGCACTGCCCACAGTGGGCGGGGGCCCTCCCACTTCAATTGTCAGTCCAGCGGACATTAAGCTAGCCAGTACACAAAGCCTTCTACATCCCTCATAAAAACTACACAGTCGGGTCTGTCGCAGCAACAGCCCGCTCTCTGTCACCAATTTCTGTATTAGTTACTTTCGACTGCTGTGGTCAAACCCTGTGATCAAAGCAACGTGTAGAAGAAGGGGGCTATTTGGTGTATACCTCCAGAGGTTTAGAGTCCATGGCAGCTGAGCGAAGGCCGCGGCATCGAGGGCGGGAAGCTGAGGGCTCTCACATCTTGAACGGCGAATATGAAGCCGAGAGAACAAATAGGAAACGGCACGAATCTTTCAATTCTCAAAGCCTGCCTTCGCTGACGTACCTCCACCCACAGGGCCACACCTCCTGAACCTCTCAACCGATGCCGTCGATCGGAAACCAAGTATTCAAATGTCTGAGACGGTGGGGGACCGCTGTCACTGAAATCATTATGGTTACCCAGGCTAGCCTTGATCTCACCGTAGCCCAGGCAGTCCTGGAACCTCTGACTGAATTCTGCCTTCTGAACGGTTGGGATTACAGGTGTGTACCTCCAGGCCTGGCACCACCTCACTTTAACAAGGTTTCAATCAACACCCAGTCTCACCCAGTGGTAATAATACAATCTGTGGCCGGGCAGTGGTGGCGCACACCTTTAATCCCAGCACTCGGGAGGCAGAGGCAGGAGGATCTCTGTGAGTTCAAGGCCAGCCTGGTCTACAGAGTGAGTGAGATCCAGGACAGACAAGGCTACACAGAGAAACCCTGCCTAGAAAAACTTAAAAAAAAAAAAAAAAAAAAAAAAAAAAGCCTTTCTGATCTTGGGTCTTCCACCGTGCAGTAGGAATACTAACACCAAATACCGTATTCACCGTGATGCTGTGAGGATTATCGATGTCTGTAAGGGATCCCAGCAGGGCCTAAAAGGCTTGTAAAGGCTTAAAAGTTTATTAACTCATTTTTCATCTTCCTTCATGTATTCCACCAGTACAAATCAATCTGGAGATTAAAATAGAAGGAACTGATGTGGTTTCAGATGGTGTTGTGTTAGTGTTAGAGCATTTCTGGGCGTTCCATGTGTTATGTGTCCTTTGCACATACAAATTTCTGAAGGTATTCTTCAACCCAAATAAACCTGGTTTGATTTTGATGACCGTGTGACTGACTCAGATATATTTGGAGAACTGAATTACATGCGGAAGAAAGTCGATTCTGAAAAGCCAGCTCTACCTTGAAAGTGTTCTCCGTAGGAAGACAGTAAGATGGCATTTTCCTGTGTTCAGCGTTTTACTTAATTCCTGAGGCAAACAATGGCGATTCTCTTTTTCTGCCTGAAGCCTCCTGCCCTCAGGTTTGGGATTCCGTCTTAAACCTGGCTTCCTTCAGTTGAGTTTTGTTGTGTACTGGCTCCCACTGGCGAGCATCACTTCCAGGCCGCGCAGGTGCCCACAAGCACCGCAGAGTGTCGGGTGAGATGCGGAGGCGGCCCTAGGGTGCTGCTGGTCCTGCAGTTTCTGCTTTAGTTCTCCAACAGCGGCTCTGCCCCCAGCTCAGGCACGTCCCCCTTCCTCCATAGCCTCTTTGTGAGATGGGAAGCATGGGGCCTGTCATTTGCATTCCAGATTGAAAGGAACAGAATTCAGAGTTTTCCTCCTTTTTTGGTGCCATGACAAACCAAATGATAGGAGGCGGATTTATTCTTTGGAAAAGTACGCAAGTACCAGTTCCAGGGGGAAAGTCTCCCTCGTTTTGACTTGTAGTCATTTTTGTGCACTGCGACCCCCACTTTGGCAGAGATTTTTTTTAATCAGATGGAGGATGGTAGGTTGTGTGTGGCATGGAAAATACAATTTTTTTCCTCCCCCTCGGCTTTCCTCAGGCAGTAAATTCTCCTGGATGGAACCTGTACAACAGCAATTGCCTGGTTGGTTCAAGAGGATGGTTCGGTGTGTAAAGGAACTTGTCACCGAAGTTTCAGGACCAAACTTCATTCCCGGGGACCCACATAGTAGAAGGAGAGAACCAACTCCTTCAAGTTGTTCTTTGACCACTGTAGTGTGTAACGCCCGCGCTACCACCACCCATTCACCATGTCCGAGCCACCATGTCCGAGCGAGGGGCTGTGGATTGAAAAACAGAGACAAAGACAGCAGGTCACTCGCCTCAGCGGAAAGCCGAATGCCGTTTATTGAAAGAGGGAAGAAACTTAAGTACAGACTCACAGGACAATGGAGGGTCCCCGGAGGGCAGAAGTTCGCTACCAAAATGCTTCACAATCTTGCACCTGAGTTGTTTACACCAAATGCAGGACACACGAACAAAGAACCTCCGGTGAAGAACCTCCGGTGATCGGGAGGTGAGAAAAAGCCAGTAAGATACCGGCAGGGAATCAACATAGGGAGGACATCTGGTCAAGGTCAGCAAGCAAGGCGGCAGACACTCATAGTGGGGTGTTGGGGCCCACAGACCACACCCTTCCCCCAACATGCACGCGCGCGCGCGCGCGCATACACACACACACACACACACACACACACACACACACACACACGCACGCATGCACATGCACACACACACACACACATGCCGCGCACACACAAACAAAAACTAAAATGCAATAAAAACTTGGGACTGGAGGGATGGTTCAGCTGTTAAGAGCACTGGCTGCTCTTCCAGAGGACCTGGGTTCAATTCCCAGCACCCACATGGCAGCTCACAACAGTCTGTAACTCCAGTTCCAGGGGATCTGACACCCTCACACAGACATCCATGCTGGCAAAATACGAATGCACATAAAATAAAAAAGAAAAAGAAAATTCTTGGTGTTCGAGGCCAAGACTTTGTGCTATGGCATGTGTGATGCAAGCCTGTAGTAGGCAGTCCTCTTAACCTTGGCTTCTGGGGTTCTGCCTTCTGCATAGTACACACATCCCGGGCAATTGTGGCTTCCTGAAGGGTCAAGATCATTGGATACAGAGTTATTTGAGGCAGACATGGTGATATATACTTGTAATTCTAGGATTCTGGGGGCAGAGAAAGGAAAACCATTGCAAGTTTGAGGCTAGCCTGGTCCACAGAGCAACACTCTGTCTTAAAAGGACAAAAAGTAAGAATAAAGGCTCAGCTGTTACGAGCACTAGCTGCTCTTCCAGAGGACCGGGACTCAGTTCCCAGCACCCACGCAGTGACTCGCAACTGTTTATAATTCCAGTTGCAGGGACCCAGTGCCCTTTTCATGACAGAGCTCTGTGGAAAGTTGCATTGAGAAGGGCAAGTCTCAGATGGGCAGAATGAGCTATCAGCGGTGTGTGGTGCCAGAGGCCCAGGCTTTTTCATGTCATATTTGTTCCCTGACTCTGACCCAGGAGAACAGGAGCCTCCCAGGCCAGGATCCTGCAGAGTCTGAAGAAAAGCCTCACTAGTGAGATGTCAGCAAGTGTAGCGCGGCAACCCTAGGCAGACCTGGGCCCTGGGGGTAAGATTGTTATGTCGGAGGCTGTAAGAGGGCGAGCCAGGAGTGGCCGGAAGGAGAAAGGTGATTCCCATGGTCTGGGCCAACGAAGGGTTTTGGACAGGAAAGGGAACTCATAACACAGCACACTTGACAGGAATTGTTTAAGGCTTTAAACCCTTGCCAAGTAACACGAGACGGGCCCTATAAGTATTTTAGCTATATATAGGGTGTAACCTGAAAATGCCTCCTTCTGCGGCACTCACGCTTTTGAACTGACAGTGCCTCCCTCCGGGGAGGGTAGAGTGGGGGGATGGGGTCCTGCCAGAGACAGACAAAAGTAGGGGGGCACTGCCTTTGAAGAATTTCCTCCCTTTTCATGCCTGGGGTGTAACCAGAGACCAGTGTCAACAAAAGATCCCGCTTGGGAAAGCTTTTGTGTGCAGCTCTCTTTGGGGGGGGGGGGGCGTGACTCGCTTTCTCAGAGGTCAATGAATTGTAAATTGTATAAGTTTATGTTCTCCTGACCTCCAGGGGAGGGGGTGCCTCTGAGAGGGTGTGGGTGGGAGAGGGGTGGGTGGCGTCCCTCAAAGACATCCTGGAAACTTGTCTGTTAAGACCAGACCTGGCCACAAGAAATCCTCCCACTTGGAAGAGAGCAGGAAATGTATGTGGGTTTGGATGTTCACATCTGAATTTGCTCTAGCAAATCAATCCGTATTAAATTTCGAAAATAAGGTAGCATGGCAAGTTCAGAGACGGCAAAAAACGGTAAAGTCGGTTATTTGCTCTGACTGATTGCACTCCTGCAATAGTTAGAACTACTTATGTGCCTCCCTCAAGCACCTACTTTAGCTGGTTCTTAATCACTCTGTGTGTGTGTGTGTGTGTGTGTGTGTGTGTGTGTGTGTGTGTGTGTTGGGGGAGGGGTGTGGTCAAAGAACAACTTGAAGGAGTTGGTTCTCTCCTTCTACTATGTTGGTCCCCGGGAATGAAGTTTGGTCCTGAAACTTCGGACACACACACACACACACACAGACGCGCGCGCGCGCGCGCGCGCTCATGCCTGAGGCTGACATCTCCATTGTTGTTCTCTTTATTCACTGAGGGAGGGTCTCTCAATTGAACCCAGAGCTCACCAGATTCTGCTGGTCTAGCTAGCTTCAGATCCTTTCTCCCCTTTCCACATGACGAGATTACAGGCAGACCCCCCATGCCCACCTGGCATTGACCTGGGTTCTGGGGAGCTGAACTCTGGTTGTCATGCTTGCACAGCAAATGTTTTGTTCACTAAGCCGTGTCCCTGCCCACCCCCCTTGCCCCCGATCATTTTTGATCTCTATTCCTCACCCTCCAAAGTCCTACAGCCCCTGGCCTGGCAAAGGATGGGACACTTTGATGGGCGTTTGTCCCATTTCAGGCACTGTACTGAATGCTCAAGATACGGAGCAGGACAGAGGTCTAGGCTCTCACCCTCTCAGAATGCATAATCTGTGTTGGAGGAAAGCAGACTGCAAAGCAAGCTAGTGACGTCATTGACCGGTAGTTGATACACACTACCAAGAAACGGAAGGGAAATCCAGGAGGTAGAAGGTGGCATCTTTCAGGAAATGGGGCTGCAGCCTAGTGAGGGAGCACGTCCTGCTTCCAACTGGAGGTTGCTCTAGACGAGGGGGTGGGGTGAAGGGGCAGTGGGGGGAAGTACGGTTGACGGGAATCTGTTGCTGCAGACCTGGGGCCCTCGTGGGTCACTGCAAAGACTGAATTTCCTTGTGGGTGAGATGGGAAGCCTCTAGAATGTCTTCAGAAGTGAGAAAAACGTTTTGGCTGCTGTTTTAAAAATAAATCCAAGGGGGGCAAAGATGGGAGCCGAGAAACAGGATACAGTGATCTACGCAAGAGGTGATGGTGGCTGGGTCTAGAGATTTTCCAGATCTGAAGTGTTGGGGAAGGACAGCTGGCAAGATTTCCCGCTGAGTGGAATTCTAGGCAGGAAAGAAACAAAGGTGAGTCAGCACCTACCCCTGAGCAGGGAGAGGGGTGGAGACTGACCTCCACACGTTGGTCCAAGGTGCTGTCCTTTTCTCAAGGTCACTGTCAGCAATCCACTTTCCCCCAGATCTGGAGAAGAAACAAGAACAACATTCTGGCTAACGTGGTTAACTCATGGGCTCTTCTGGGTGAACAGAAGCCGAGGAGTGGGCCCTAGGCTCTGGGCTCCTTCCAGCAGGGCTCAAGAGGAATTTGGAGGAGGCAAAGGGAGATCAGGCCAGAGAGAACTGTGGGAAGGAGTTGGGTCCTGGTTTGACGGGTGTGCGTTTCCAGAGCCGTAGCTTCCGCAAGCAGAACAATATCATGTATCCTTCCATCTGCTGAGTGTTTATGCTACTCCACCGCGCTAGCTGCTTTCTTCAAAGATGAATTAAAAAAAAAAAAAATCCTGCCTGGTAGAAATTCTTACCGTGTGCTCGAATGATAGGTATACAGGATGCTATGGCAGTCCAGATTGAAAACCCTCTTCCGTGTGTGTGTGTGTGTGTGTGTGTGTGTGTGTGTGTCTGTCTGTCTGTGTGTGTCTCTGTCTGTGTGTGTCTCTGTCTGTGTGTGTCTGTGTGTCTCTGTGTGTGCACAAAGGAGAAGTCACTTGATGGCTTGTCTGGTTCACCTCAATTCCTCATTTCTGGAGCCATGTGACCATAGTCTCTGGTCAGAGACCATGTGAAGAGTCCTAATATGTTAGAGAGAGTCCCGGGTTAGTCTCGTTGTCCCTGGCAGTGATAACTCTCTTAATCATTTTGTAAACCGTCTCTTGCACTCTGGTTCCAGTTGCTAAGGAACTTTTCTAGTTTCAAAGCTGTTGACTTCCACAGGTTCTTTGTGTTTTTCTCATCTAAAGCCCGGACTTTGGAGAAAATCCCACTTCCCCTTCTCTGTACCAGTCTTAACAACATTTTACAAATGAGGCTGAGGGAAGTTAAGTAATTTGTCTAAACTCACATAGCTAGAGAAGGAAAAGGCAGGGCACCGAATTTTCACCCAACATTCAAAGCTCTGACTGGCTTGGTCTCACTGAATGTATCCCTTCAAAACTCACGTGTGGAAATCCTAGGTGAAGAATGAGGATGTAGAGCCCCGAGGAGGTAGGTGATTAGGCCATGAGGCTGGAACCTTTAGGGTTGGGATTGGTGCCCTTCCTAACAAAAGAAACCAGAGGGAGTGGCCCACTTCACCATGTGAGAACACAGTGAAGTCCACCAGTTATGATGGAGCCGGCACTTAGCGGATACTGCCGGGATCTGGATCTTTGACCTCCTGTCCTTCAGAACTATAGAAAATACTTTTCTGTTGTTTATTTATCCTCAGGTGTCTTATTGTAGTAGCTTTCAGATGGCCATGTCTAAAACAGTCATAACTTCTTAAATTCAGAGTTTTCTAGGAGGAAAGACAAAATACTTGCTTTGTCATTTTAGAAGCTTTTGGTTTTTGTTTTTTAACTAAGAGTCCTGTTTGTCCTTTAGTCTATGCTCATTTCTGCCTCTAAGGTGTGTGTGGTATTTTAAAAGTGAATATGGTTTGTTTTTTCAAGTCTAAAATCTCATATATGAGCTTTTGTGATCTATGTCTGTATTTTAATTAATTAACTAATCAATTAAAGTGTGTGTGTGTGTGTGTGTGTGTGTGTGTGTGTGTGTGTAGACCTGTATGTGCCATGGCATGCATATGGAAATCAAAGGACAATCTTTGGGAATCCATTATCTCCTTCCACTCTGTTAAGGCAGGATCTTTCTTGTTTCTGCTACTGAGCTGATTGTCTTAGTCAGTGTTCTATTGCTGTGAAGAGACACCATGACCGCAGCAACTCTTATAAAGGAAAACATTTAATTAGGTGGCTTACAGTTTCAGAGGTTTAGTCCATTATCATCACGGTGGGATATGGCGGCATGTAGGCAGACATGGTGCTGGAGAAGGAGCTGAGAGTTCTATATCTGGATCTGCAGGAAGAGGCTGAGACACACTAGGTCTGGCTTGAGCTTCTGAGACCTCTAAGTCCACCCCTAGTGACACACTTCCTCCAACAGTGCCACACCTACTCTAACAAGGCCACACCCACTAGTGCTAGACCCTACGAGCCTGGGGGACCATTTTTAATGTAAACTACCACATTCTACTCCCTGGCCCCCACAGGCTTATAGCTATAACATAACGCAAATTGCATTTGCTCCAACTTCAAAAGTCTCCATAGCCTATTAACCCAAGACTGTTAAAAGTTCAAAGTCTCTTCTGACATTCATGCAGTCTCTTAACTGTAATCCCCTGTAAAATCATAATAAAAAAGCAGATCACATACTTCAACATACAATGGCATGGGATATACAATTCCATTCCAAAACATAGGGAAGGGAGCATAGTGAGGAAATACTGGACAAAACAAGACCAAAAACCAGCTGGGGAAACTCCAAAACTCTGCATCTCCATGTCTGATGTCAAAACACTCTTCAGATCTCCAACTCCTTTCAGCTTTGTTAACTACAACACATTTCTTTCTCTTGGGCTGATTCTACTCCCTGTTAGCAGCTCTCCCTGGCAGATATCCCACAACTCTGGCATCTTCAACATTTTGGGGTCTCCAAGGCAATCCAGGCTTCAACGTCACAGCTTCACACAATGACCTCTCTAGGCCTCCAATCAGGGACACCCCTGCCACATGCCTGGCCTCAGCAGCTTTCCTTAGTTACAGAGGGAGATTCTGTAACTCCTTTCTTCTGTCCCTGACTCTAAAGCCAGAACCACATGACCAAAGCTGTCAAGTTCTGCTGCTTCCTGGGACTGACTTTAGAGCTATCCTTTTATTCACAAAGAACTAAATAGTAGTGCAGCGTATTCAGTTACTTAGCTCCCATGACATTAATAAGCATTTCAAAAGAGAGCAAAGTGGATTTTTATATCATCAACCCCTATAAAGTACATTATATTTTAACTTTTTACTTTTTCAATCTTTTATATGTTATATTTCAGTCCTTTTACTTTTTCTGCGTATTGTCTATCATGTTTTTCTGTGTTAAGTATACAATGTCTGTATATTGTATGCATAGCTGTATCTATAAGACACACATATAAAATCCAGAGCTGATTAAAATTTGCATGTTTTATAAATAACTTTCAAAACCTTTTTATTGATTAGTCCAAAAAGTTCAGAGACTGTTATTTAGGATCAGATCTTGAAGCCAGGTGTGTTGGTCACGTCTGTAATCCCAGGACTCAGGGAGTAAAAATAGGAGAATGGGACAAAGAAGACATCCTCAGCCGCATCGAAGTTGGAGGCCAGCCTAGGCTAATGAGACCCTGCATTAGAAAACAAACAAAACAGCGAGGTTGGGACTTGGAATTGCCTGCTGGGCTTTGTCACTTCGGGTGAGTTGGTCTTTGTCTATGGCACTACCCCATTCCTTCTATAACGTCGTCTGTCTATTGAGTTCATGACATTTACCACAAATTACAACCATACATGAACTTTTCTGTTTACTTGTTGTCTTAGGCTTTCTATTGCTGTGGTGAAATTCCATGACCAAAAAGCACGTTGGGGAGGAAAGGGTTTTTCTTCTGCTCACACTTCCACAGCACTGTTCATCATCGAAGGACGTCAGGACAGGAACTCAAACAGGGCAGGAACTTGGAGACAGAAGCCGATGCAGAGGCCATGGAGGGAGCTGCTTAATGCCTTGCTCACCATGGCTTGTTCAGCCTGCTTTCTTATGGAACCCAGGACCACCACACCAGGGATAGCCCCACCCACAATGGACTGGGCCCTTCCACATCAATCATGATTAAGAAAATGCCTTTCAGCCTGATCTTATGGAGGCATTTTCTCAATGGAGGTTCCCTCCTTTCAGATGACTCCAGCCTGTATCAAGTTGACATAAGACCAGCCAGCCCACTTGCTTACTAGATTATAAACTCCAGGAGCATAAAATGTACGCTTATCTTCTTTACCAGTAACATATAGAGTCTAGGACAGCATGTAGCAATCATTATTCACTTAATGTTTATTAAAGAGATAGATCATATGTTTCAGAGTAAGATGGACCCAGTGTAGTGATGCTCCTCCAAGATGGTCTCCAATAAATCCACATCCTGGTACTCACTCTTCTGTGTAGTTCCCTGGATCCCTGTCTCTCAGCAGCTGCATTTTGTAACAATCTCTGTTTGCTCTTTTAAGCTGCTTAGTTTGGGGTCATTTGTTACTCAGGGATAGCTAACTAATACACTCAGATTTCAATGCCAGCATTAACTGTTATTTACAATGTATACATATAATTTAATCTCTAGGGGCTTGTTTCCCTTCTTTCAAAATGGTTTTAATATATATTTACAGTGCTGCTGAAGCATAATCCCAAGTGTAATTTCTTAATGCCCTTTTACTTTTAAAATGGCTATGATTAGGTGAAGTGGAGTTATGATACTTTGCCTCACTTCAGGCTCAGAGCAAAGAAGTCTAAAGGCTGTGGATCAAAACTTTTGGAAACCATGAACCAAAACAAATCTTTCTTCCTTTTGTCTGGGTTACCTCAGGTATTTTGTTACAGTGATTAAAAAGCTCACTAATACAATGTCTGGCGATGCTGGTCTAGGTCCATGAGTCACAGCTCCCAGTCACCTGTGTGATCCCGAGGGGAAGCCACCAGGACTGGCCAGCACACGGTGCTGCTAACTCAGGGTGTTTGGTGAGTTGAGTATATTCAGTGTGTCTTTTAACTTCTGTGCTTTTATTGTGATGTAACCCACTGTCAGGCAAAGAGAATATGTATTCACTTTGGCTCTCTTTATGTTTTTCAGAACAATTTTATACAATGTACCCCATCATATTCACTTCCCATTCCTCCCAGGTCCACCCTTCCACCCTTGTATCCCCTCTCCCCAAAAAACAAATGAACAAACAAAACAAAAAAGCAAAGAGCAAAAAAACAAAAAAACAAAAAAACAAAAAACAAACCCCCAAAACATCGAGTCTAATTTGTGTTGCCCTGTGTACTCATTGGAGCATGGTCAATGGCCAGCTCTTTAAAGAAAACCCAGTCCTTTCCCACCCTACCCCCAGAAGCCATCAACTGTGAAGAGCTACACGTCAGCCTCTTAAGGACTTTAAGGACTCTTTTCAGTAGCTTCCTATCTGGATTGTTTCTTTTTTGGGGGGGGGGTGTCTCACAGAAGCCTTCAATGTCTCTCATTCAAAGTTATAAGTCTGCAGTCATCGATAGCCCTGTACAAGAAGCTTCCTTACCGGTAGTAGCCAGGGGCAGCACCGATCACTGACATAAACATTGTTTCCAGTGGTAGCTCAGATCTCAGACATCAACATGCCCTCCAGCAGCAGCATGGACCAGGAAATCAGTAGGCCCACAGATTATGGCTTACGGTGGTGGCAGCATGCACCATGGAAGTCTTTCGAGGAGACTTAATCAAGAAAATGAATCATTCTTCATCTCAGGGTGATGGTGTGGTTGGGCAGCCTGTCTGGGCGCAGGACCTGTGCAAGCTCAGGATGCCTTACACCACCCTCGCCCTCAGAGCCTGCCACCCTGCCAGTACCTGGGGTACGACCACTGCATTTGAAGCCTGTAGGTAGCGCCAGGGCCCATGCTCTCTTCCGCACAGCGGGCGAACATCAGGAGTTGGCAGCAGCAGCGGTTTCTCCAAGCCTTGGGCTGGGCCTGAGGGTAGAGTGGTAGCATCCCGCATTAGCAGGCCACAACAGGGCGAGGCAGGCCGGTGGTGGCCCAGCCTCCCAGAGGCCCAAGGACCGGCTCTACTCAGCAACAGCATGCTCCCTTGTCCACAGCGGCCCCGCTCCTATACCCGTCCCCATTTGCTGAGTTTTGCTTCTCTCCTCTGTGCTCGCACAGTGTAGCCTCTGGCTTTGACTGCCGCATGCATGCCACTGGTGGAGGATGTTTTCCAAAGGACACCCGAGAGTCCTCCTGAACGGGATGCTCCAGTGTCTGCAGCACAAGAACTGGGAATGTTTGCAGATCCATTTCAGGCTTATCTGTCCTTCAGGCGGGACATTCTGACTGTACCGACTGCCTTCGTGTCTGCTCTTTATCTGTGTCAAGAGTCGGGTAGAGACACAGACTTGTTGATGACCTTGGTATTACCTATACACCTTGTCATGCCAGGAACAAACTGAAGATGGTTTTGACAAGAAGCACAGGCTGTGTGGGTGGGAGACTCGACAGCTCCCAAGGGAGCCACCTTGGGGGTTTTGTTAGGACCGCTCAGCCTCCTCTAGAACGTTCCTTAGTTTGTGTGGGAGCTCAGGTCAACAAATACCAGGCCGTACTCCCATTTAAGTGCTGAGAATACCTAGACCAGTGATTCTCAACCTGTGGGTCGTGACCTCATTGAGGGAGTCGAAAGACGCTTTCACAGGGGTCACCTAAGACCATTGGAAAACACAGATATTTACATTACAGTTCATAACAGCAGCAAAATGACAGTTATGAAGTAGCAATGGAATAATTTTATGGCTGAGGGGGGGGGGTCACCACAACACGAGGAACTGAATTAAAGGGTCGCAGCATCAGGAAGGTTGAGAACCATGGACCTAGATGAACAGAATTCTGCCCTTGCTGTCAAGAAACTCAGAGCTTTGTGGGGACAGGGACCTGTGAGTTGGCCTCAAGGTGGCCACTAATGCTTCCTACTTCTTCCTTTGAATCTGGGTCTCGTCACTAGTTCTGACAAAGGTGGGGGGGATGCCATGCTATAGAACCTCTTTTTTTTTTTTCTTTCATTCTTAAAATGCTTCTTGTAGGGGCATTGTCACCTTGGAAGGAGTATGACTTATAAGGAGGCCACCATGCTGTGAGGAAGCCCTAAGCTAGACACATGACATGAGCCTGGAAGAACATGAAGCCTGTGCACCAGCAAGCAGGCTGTTTGCAGACCTAGACTTCACCCAGCTGTTAGCAGAGCGCAATTAAGCAAGCGACCTCCTCTGGTGCCACACAGAGCAGAAATGCCCGGGCAAGCCTTGCCGACATCCTTGACCCATCAAATTGGGAACAGATAAAGTGGCTTCTTTTAATCCACAAATCTTGTGTTGTTGGGCAGCCTCGGAGAGCGCAATGGGCAAGTATCTTAGACGATGACAGAAGAGGTGGGTAGAGGATGCTGCAGGGTCACAGAGGAAGGGTGGTGACCAAGTCAGCCTCCGGAGAGGGCAGCAGAGCATGGGATGATTCCAAAGGTTTGCTGGAGTCCAATATCCTCTTGAAAGACCTGGGTGTGAGCCAGACTCTTGGGAGCGAGAAGGCTCTCTAAGCAGAGTGGAATCAGATAAAAAAAAATGTGAAGGTGACTCAGGCATGCAGCAGAACTGAGGGTCCTTAAGGATGTGTGAAGCACAGAGTTGTGTGTAAGTATGCAGAGATGGTCATGGTGATAGCGGGTGTAGATGACACTTATTGGCTCCTTACTACATGATACATGTTGATCTGAGGTTTTCTCTGTGTGGACACATTTCATTCTCCCATTATCTGTTCACATTACAAGGAAACGAGGCAAACAGAGTCAGTGCATTGCTCGAGGGCACCTAGCCAGCAAGTGCAGGGCCCAGATTCAAGTTCAGGGAGCACTTGTGGAGCTGGAGTTTGACTCCTTAAACAGCCTGGGGCTTGTCCAACAGGCGATGGGAATCGGCTAGAGGTTTAAAACAAGTGACGTGTCTCATCCGAAGATTCTGCATTTGCTAGGCATGGGCGGCACACACTTCTAATCCTTTCACCCTGAGGCTGAAGGAGGACATTGCCTTTGAGGATAGCCTGAGCTACATAGCAAGGACCCTGTGTCTGAACCGAAACAAATAACAGACACCCCCTCCCAAGTTCCCTGCGTTACGGCCATTAAAGCTCCGTGTTCTCCACTTTGGTTGCTTTTTTTGCCTGTTGACTATTTCTCTATAAGGCAACGGACTCCTGGTAAGATAAGCAGAGGGACAGGTTGCTTATCTTTGAGGGATACAAGGACAATACAAATGTTCAGGGGACATTTTCTACTTCACAGAGGGTCATGGCGGTAGAAGGGAGAACAGAACACTGAGGGAGATATGGGTGTGGCAGCCACAAACCGAGGAAAATGTCCACATACTTCAATAGAGCGTCGCAGTGGGTACTAACTAGCCTGTTCCCATATCCCGTGAGCTCTCTGGCTTTGCAGACAGTCTGCATTTCTCTCTTTCCTCTGGCCTGGGGCCTTTCAGATCATTAGTGTCAAAATATCAAAACAGCTGTTGGGGTCCAAACAGCAATTTAGCAAAGAAGACAAGTTCTTCTCATCTAGCTGTGGTCCGAGCTGAAGGGGTGCTCATGGACAGACCCGGGAATTGGGGCTCCTGTACCACATCCACCCACGTTCTCTCTTCCCTCTGTCCTGTCTAAGTTGTTCAGGGGGAATCTGAGCGGACTCAATAGAGTCTGAAGTTGAGTGCAGACTTGTGCCCATGCTTCAGCAGCCTTCTAAGCAAAGAGGGAAGTCTGCCTTAGGATAGAAGCTAGATTTGGCCTTGAGACTTAGTTTGGCTGACAGCTTGCTTTGTGGTGATGTGGGCCAATGTCTGGACTTTTCTAGTATTCTTGTCTGCTCTACAAGGCTGTTGGTTGGAGATTAACTTCACTACAAACAATAAAAAGAACTGTGGCCTGGATTTTCTGAATGAGAGCCAAAAGCTTGACCTTGTGCTAAGCATTTTGCATGCTTTAAAATCAATTAATTTTTATCTGAGACAGGATCTCATGTGTCCCAGACTGGTATTGAACTTGCTATATATCTGAAGATGACCTCAAACTTCTGATCTTCCAGACTCCACTCCCTAAGTGTGGTATTAAAGATGTGTCTATGCCTGGCTTTATATATTCTTCTTTAAAGTATATATGAAGCTCACTGATGCCATCTCTTATCCTGTCAGAAGCTCTCTGTATCAGTAAGCTATTGCTGTGTAACAAACCTCAGTAGCTGAACACAACAATAAATGTATAGTGTAGTCTGGCTGTAGTTTAGTGTAGAGTATGTGCCTGACATACACAAGGCAATGGGTTTGAGCTCCAGCATCTCAAAAATAAACAAATAAAACCAGTAAGTTCACAATACATAATAAATAAGTCTCACAGTTTCTGTGTGTCAGGAATGTCTTGACTGGGTGGTTCCAGCTCGGAGTCTTCTCTAAGTTTTCTGGGGCTACAGTCATCTCACGTCTGGACTGGAGTTCATAGGTCACTCTCAACATGGCAGATCAGCTTTGGCTCTGGCCAGAGGGTTTATTCATCACTCCTTCACTGTAGGATTGTTCACAAGACCACTGGAATGTCCTAGAGCATGTCAGCTGGCTTCCACTAGAGTGAGTGATCCAAGACACAGTAGCAGCTGCATCTTTTATGACCTTGGAAGGCATGTCCCACCATTTCCCCAACACTCCATGGTCACATTGCTCAGCCTGTTCCATGTGGAGAGAACCACATTGGGACACACAGGCACAGGCACACGCACACGCGCGCGCACACACACACACACACACACACACACACACACACTCACACGCACACATGCACACACATGACTGTGACCCAGGGATCACTGATGGTATCTTTGAGGCTGCATGCCACATCTTCCCCATATATTTCTATCATGTTAACTATGTTCTGCCTTAACACTTACCTGCAAATATGGGGTTTGGTTGTTTGGTATTTACTTCCTTCCCAGTAGATCAGTAGCTTTCCAAGAGTAGGGAGTTATTCTTGCTGTATCCTCGGTGTCTAGAGCAGTCCCAGGCACATAGTTGATACTCAGTATTGAGTGTGAGATGGACACTGTTTTTAGCCCTGGACAATTGCTTTGACACAGACTAGGGACTGCACTTTGATTTTTACTCTTATTGGCCTCTGCATTCTTTGCAAAAATTGTCTGTAAAGAATAACCTTATTAAAATGACTGAGCACATTTTCCTTTAAAAGTCCCACATGCAATTAAAGTCATTATTTGACTAGCGAGCATCTTGCTAAATTACACATGGATTGCTAACTTGATTATGTTTGTGGGAATTATCCATTTTCTGGATTATTTGCTAGAAAAAGAAAAGTACTTTGCTGGCCACCCACTCTTCATTTTCCTTCCCAGCCTCCTGAGGGAGGGGCCCTGGTATTCATCAGGCACACAATGGGGTACCCCTAGAACAATGCCTCACCCACCCACTCTCCTGGCTAGGGAGGAGAAATTTGGAGCAGGCATGGGGAGAAGGGATGAAAGTGTTCCTATTATTCATCTTTCTCAAGGGTGTTCTGGGTGCAGAGTTTTTGGAGCAAGGGATGCTGCCTGTAGGGGAGAGAGTTTTGGAGTTTGAGAAAGACCAGGATGTGTGAGAGCCAGGAGAACGGCCACCAAAGTTGGCTGCTATGATCTTGTCTCTAATGAAAGGTGATGACGGCTCCTGAGTTTCTTCAAAGCTCAGTCCAGTCCCTCCCACCCCCACCCCCCACCCGGTAGGAAAGCAGAGGGATTCTAAGCCAAAGACCACCTCAGGGAAAACAAAAGAGGTTGCGCTGAGTTGCAATCATCCATAGGAACCTGCGCATGGCTGTGGACAACTGGACCAGGACCAGACCTGGCCAGCAGATGGACATGTAAGCATCTTCACATGTGAGCTTGTCTTCACTAACTGTCTAGATGCTTCTGTGCAAAGGAGGATTGTACTTAACATTTACCCAGAATTCATTCAGGGTGGATTCTCCTAGGGCCTGCCTTTCCTTTTCCGTGACTCCCTCAAGAGGGACCGTGTACAGTAGTGAGGAGCACAAGCTTTAATGGTTTGCCTGCCTCAGTCTACACCCTTGATCCAGTACTCAAAGGAGGTGACCTTATGTGAGTTATTTTACTTCTCTGTGCCTCCATTTCCTCCCATGGAAAGGGGGGGATAAGGACTGCGCTTTGTTCATGAGCAGAACAACCAATTGGGAGAAGTCATGGAGCGCTTTTTGAACGTCATGTTCCATTAAAGAATTCATGTCATAGACATATATGAAGCAGTGCATATTGTCAAATTCTGGAGTAAAGAAACAGTGAAAAGTTCCTAGATGAGACTCTCATGATGCTTATACTTGTGTATGTGGGCTCTGTGTATGTGTGTGTGTGTGCACATGCATGCGCGTGGCAAGGGTAGTTAAGAATTGTCAAGCCCAAATGTCCATATTCTACCCCAGAAACCTGTGATTATGTTAAATTACAAAGCAAGGGGGAATTAAGATTGTAGATGGAAGTAAGATTGCAAGTCCCCTGGCTTTAAAATAGATGCATAACCCTGGGCCATCCAGGTGGGTCTAATGTCATCGTATCCTTACATGGCAGAAGGGATGCAGGAGAGTGTCTGAGTGAGACTGTGTGCAGGCTTGATCCGCTATTGCTAACTCTGAAGATGGAAGGATGCTCTTCCAAACACCTAGAATCCTTCCCACAGTGGAAAGGCAAGGGGATGAGCTGTGTCCTTAAGCCTCTGGAAGACAAACCGACTGAAATCTTGATTTGTATCTCAGTGGGAGCCATTTCAGACACCCAACCTCTAGAACTGTAAGGCCATAAATCCGTTCAAGCCCCTGTGTTTGTGGTAATTTGCTTCAACAGCAGTAGGAAGGAAGAAAAAGAAGAATTCAGTGAGTGTCCTGGACAGTATTACCATTGCTGTGATAAAACACCGTGACCGAGAGCAAACTTGAGAAGGAAAGGGTTTCTTTGGCTTACACTCCCACAGCACTGTTGATAATCATCAGAAGTCAGGACAGGAACTCAGACAGGGCAGGAACCTGGAGGCAGGAGCTGAGGCAGAGGCCATGAAGGAGTGCTGCTTAATGTCTTGCTCACTATGGCTCGCTCAGCCTGCTTTCTTGTAGAACCCAGGACCACCAGCCTAGGGATGGCAACCCCGCAGTGGGTTGGGTCCTCCCCCATCAATCACTAATTAAGAAAATGCTCTATAAACTTGCCTATAGTCTATTCCGAAAGAGACGTTTTCTCATTTGTAGCTCCCTCCTCTCAGATGACTCTAGCCCGGGTCACCTTGATGTAAAATTATCCGGCACAGTGCGTGAGTGCATACTGTAACTCAGGTAGTGACAAGTACTGAGGAGAAAAATGAAGCACGGGAGGACAACGGGGGAGTGAGGGAGGTGGACGCCCTGTGAGATGACGTCTCAGGAGGATGACATTAGAGAAGACACTTCAGTTTGGTGAGATGAGAGGACAAGCCACAGATCTGCTTTCCAGGCAAGAGTAATAGAGTCCTGTGCTGGGTGCTTTTGTCTCCTTGACACAAAGTAGAGTCACCTGGGAAGAGGAAGCCTCAACTGAGGAATTGCTTGTCCTGTGGACTTTTCTGCAAAGGCATTTTCTTGATTGATGACTGATGTGGGAAGGTTCGACCCACCATGAAAAGGTGGTCTCAGGTTGTATAAGAAAGCAGGCTGAGTAAGCCACGGAAAGCAAGCCAGTACGCTGTTGCTAGAGTTTTCCTGCCTGGCCCACGGTCAGGATAAATCTCTCTCACCTGCCAGTCCCACAGCCGCTCAGACCCAACCAAGTAAACACAGAGACTTATATTGCTTACAAACTGTATGGCCGTGGCAGGCTTCTTACTAACTGTCCTTATATCTTAAATTAATCCATTTCTATAAATCTATACCTTGCCACATGGCTCGTGGCTTACCGGCATCTTTACAAGCTGCTTGTCCTGGCTGGCAGCTGGCAGCGACTCCCTCCGCCTTCCTGTTCTTTTTATTCTCTCTGGTAGTCCCACCTATACTTCCTGCCTAGCCACTGGCCAATCAGTGTTTCATTAGCAACACATTTGCCATACAGAACATCCCACAGCAGTACGCAGTGTTCCTTCATGGTGTCTGCTTCAGTCCCTGCCTCCAGGTCCCTGCCCTGACTTTCTGCCCTGGCTTCCCTTGGTGTTAGACTGTTCCTGGGATAAACACTTTCCTCACTGAGCTGCTTTTGGCTACGGTGTTTGTCACAGCAGCAGAGAAGCTAATGAAGCCCACAAAAGCCTTCGAGATGGAAAGGGCTTGGTGAATCGATGGAAATACGGTGGGGGCTGGGGCTAAGGCACCGTGGGCAAGTGAGCAAGGAGGAGAAACAAGTGGACAATGCGGAGTTCAGACCCGATAAGCCCTCGGGATTTGGGTTTCATTTTCGTTCCGGCTGGAAAGCAGTGGGCATCTCCGTCCCATGGAGGCATATAGGAGCTGATTCGCAATTTACAAAACTCACTTGGGCTGCCGTGGAGGAGAAGAGACTGACTGGACTGGGACAGATTGGAAGCAGAAGGAAGCAGCAAGCCGAGGGACAAGGATTCCATAGAAGAACATGGACCCGGCTCGGCTGGTGGTGAAAGTCATGAGAAAGAGTTGCGTTGTAGCCCTGGGGTTAGTGTCTAGGAGTTCCGGTAGGCCCGAGGGAAGCAAGGAATCAAAGAAGCCTCCTCGGTTGGGTTGGAGCAGCCGAGTGGATGGACAAGACAGTTGCTCGTGTGAAGAAGACAGGAGAGGAGAAAGTTTGAAAAGTATTCAATATTCCTGTTATCAATACCTAAAGACACTGGTCTGCCGTTTTCCACCCCTATGTGGATGAGCTATGGCTTCAGTGTGGAATGTCCCCCACAAGCCCCTGTATTTGAACAGAGTCCCCAGATGACAGCGCTATTGTTGAGCTGTGCAGCTTTTGTGCACGTGCGTTTTCATGTGGGTGCAGGTGCACATACATGTGCGGATGTACGTCGACGCCAGAGTTCAGCCTTTGCTATCATCCCTTGGGTGTTGACCACCTTGCTGTTTTAAAAAAGACCTTTGATTGGTCTGAAACTTGCCAAGCGGCCATGCTGGCTGCCCAGCTGTCCACGGATCCTCCTCAGTGCTGGGGTTACAGGTGTGCCTCATGGCAGCCTTTTTTTTTTTAAGATTTATTTTATTATTTATTGTATGTGTGCATGCATGTCTCTGTATACATATATCCACATGTGTACTGGTATCCATAGATGCCAGAAGAGTGTATCAGATCTCCCTGGATCTAGAGTTATTGGTGATTGTAAGTCACGTGATATGGATGCTGGGAACAGAACTCTAGGCTTTTGCAAGAACAGTATGTACTCTTAACCACTGAACCATCTCTCCAGACCTCTAGTGGTGGTGGCTGATTCCTCCTCCTCCTCAGACTCCTCCTTCTTCTTTCCAAATGTGGGTTCTAGAATCTCAAACTCAGGTCCTCATGCTTGCCAGGCAAGCCTTTTACCAGCTGAAGTATCACCATAGCGTGAGCTGTGGAAGTTTTGTTTTGTTTTTAATTGAAAACAGACCCAAGTTGTGGGCCTTTTCAGGAGCAAGGCCTGGTCACTGGGAGTCAGCCTTGGGTCCCAGCTGTCCATCATCTGACTGCCAAGCCTATGCAGTCATGTGTCCTGGGAGCTCCCGCCACCCTCCCTCCTAAACACGAGCCAGAACAAAACTCTCATCCTTCAAGTCGCTTCTTGTCGGGTATTTGATCCCCATAGTGAGAAAAGTAACAGACACAATGGATTCACAGTATTTCTCCACCTGGGACTTCCTCCTCCCACTGGACGATCAAAGGTTGAATTCATATTCACCCTCCAAGAACCATTCCCCGCGCTCTCTCTTCTGTTTTTGCTCTTGGAGCTGTTGCCCTTCCTGTGGACTCTACAGCCTGTGGCATTGAGTCTCTATAAATAGGCACATCAGGTTCTTTATTAGATAGTGGTACCCTTGAAGGCAGGGACATCCATTACTTTTCTTGAGTTCCTTAATGCCAGGCTTGCACTTGAGAGTGGCCCATAAATGAATATTGAAGAGAATTGGAAGTCACAGGGCCGAGTTGAGCGGGAGAGCTGAAGTAGATGGTATTTAAGTTCCTGCTAAACTTTTGTGACTCATTTCTGTAGGTTGGTAGGCCCCATAAGAAAGTTTCTAAGTTGCCTGGTTCTTCACTTGCTGACATGACCATGGGGGATACAATCAATCTTCAAAACCAGCCCAAGAAAGGAAGGAAATAGTAAGCTTCTGCAGACATGCAAACACGGTAGTTCTGGCCTGGGGAAACTTGGCTGATCTTGTCTGGGCTCACTGTGATCCACTGGCAGGCCAATTGAGAAAACTGGGTTAATTTCCACAGGGTCGTCTCTGTGGTGTAGCCCGGTCGTCTTCCTATGGTGGGAGGACCAGATGAGTGAGAAAGGAATTACGCAACACCATTCGAAGCCCTTATTTTGAACTTTTCAATGTTGCTTCTGTCTCAGTCTATTGCACAAGGCAAGTCACAAACATTGCCCAGATCTAAGAGATGGATAAACTGCCTCTCATTGAAAGAATGACAAGAAGCAAAGTTGACCACAGAGACTGTAGATTCAGGGAGGGGCGAAGAATGGCGACTGATTTTACAATACGTCAGTATCAGTCAGGATACCTTTCCTGTCAGCCCCAGGAGCACCAACAAGTTGTCTAAGTAATAAGGATACCTTATCTAACAAAATAAGAAAGAGAATCATTCCATTGTAAAAAGCAGAGTTGGGGTTTACTAAAAAGGTGTTTAATTTTGAGAGTTGAAAGAAGGAAGGAGACACTGTGGAATAAAGCTGAGAGCCTAGGCTAGTTTCTATTCGGTTTTCCACTGTTGTCCTCGGCCTATTGTTTTGGTCTTAACAAGATGTCTCTCTGTCAGTTACAGCTTCACTTACAAATGATAAACTTCAGAGGAGAAAGATGTGGTGCCTGTCTGTTAGAGATGGCGGAAGGCCATGGAGTGCATCCTTGCGTTGTTCCTATTGAGTCTCGGTACATCCTACCCTCTGCCTGAGCACTGATGGGTAGGAAGTGCTGACAGCCAGCTTCTGACCGCTAGTTATGTAGGTAGGAAGTGGCAGTGGAGATGGTGGGTGGCCTCCATGTATACATTTCCTCACCCAAAGTAGAGCAGGTTAGGGATGCTGGGAGTCGGGCAAGTAGCCTTACCCAGGGTGATAGACGTGGGTTTATTTATCTGTATGTTCCGTAGTTTACAGTGTTTTAAGTAAAGACAACAGCCACAGCAGCAAATGCAGTAGATGGAAAGCACGTTGGTAGGAGGTGATGTGGACACAGAATTTCAAGATTGGCAAGTTACAATAAACAATTTTTGAACAATTGGGTCAGTGTGATGGTTCAGGGGTAGCATGCGTCTGCACAAAGCCTAGAGACCTGAACTTGATATCTGGACCCCAAGTCAAGGTGGGAGGAGAGAATCAACTCTACAGAGTTGTCTTCTGGCTTCCGCATGTGCGTTGTGAGTCTCTCACACTCATATAAACTTTAAAATTTTTAATGGTTTCTTTTTATTTTTTGTGAATTGTTTTGCCTGAATGTATATCTATGTGGGGGTGTGTGTGAGATCCCCTGGAATATAGGTGCTGGGAACTGAACCTGAGTCCTCTGGAAGAGCAGCTAATGCTCTTAACCTCTGAGCCATCTCTCCAGTCACCGCAATAAACTTTCTTCTCCACAGGATTCTTATTCTGACTCCCCATGTTTGCCCCATGAGCTATGTAATAGGAAACACATTTCTTTAAACACGAAAGAGCACTGTGGGCTGAGTCTCACAGCTTACATAGGCCGTCCAGTAGCGCAACACAGTGAAAAGGCAACCAGAAGCTACAGAGCTCTGATTCACAGGGCCGGATTGTAAAAGGTGAAAGACTGTTTCAACACACAGTGGCTTCTGGGCAAAATGAAGAAGTTTGCCTGCAGGCCCGTTGGAAAGTTGCATTGTTCTGTTATAATGTCATATCTGTTTTCCCATTTTCTCTCCTTGTTAGCTGCTTACACTTCAAAAGCCTTTCCTCTTTCTCGAAGTGTCACTGTTACTGTGAGATCAGTGGCTGTGGGCAGTGAGTTCCACACTCTGACTTCCTGTGACATTTACATTGCTGCTGCTGATTGGACAGGATTTGCTTATTTGCATGAACGTGAGTATGGGTGTGTGTGGTGGTGGTTGTCAATCATTTTGCATAGAATGTCTTAAATACCCTCTATATGTCTTTTAAAAACAATCTCACAATACTTTTAGGGAAAACAATTAACAGCATGTATGTAGTTGGTCAATGCTCAAATGTTGGTAATCAAAGTATGAATTTATTTTGTAATTGACTTAAAATGGGCATTCTAAAGTTGCCTGTTGTAGAGATGTTACAGGGCATAATGGTGGCCGGAAGGAGTTCGAGATAATTTTCACTTAAGAAGTTTTGTCGGGTGGTGGTAGTGCTTGCCTAGTGCTTGCCTTTAAGAGGCAGGCGGGTCTCTGTGAGTTCCAAGCCAGCCTGGTCTACAGAGCTAGTTCTAGGACCGAGAAACCCTATTAAAAAAAAAACAAAACAAAAAACAAAACCAAAAATTTTAGCCTTGGGGTGGGCGTGTTAGCTCATGCCTTTGATCCCAGCACTTGGGAGGCAGAGGCAGGCTGATCTCTGTGAGTTTGAGGTTACAGGACAGCTAGGGCTACATAGACAGAAAAAAACCAACCAACCAACCAAACAAATTTGAGTCTTTTCCTAGGAACCAAAAAAAAAAAAAAAAAAAAAAAAAAAATCACAGCCAGCCGTACAGGGCCAATGTTGTGCCCGTTCCCAGTATTACGCCTGGAAGAGGGTGGACAGATTTGGAGAAGGCAGTGTTTTGTTCACTTTGGGCTCTGCGGCTGTGGTTGAGGTATCGATGTATGTAACTGGTTATGCCAGGCAAACGTCAATCCCATCTTCTGATAAATGTTTTAAACTGCCGTCGGCAGGACAGTGAAACCATGCAGGTGCTGTTAAAGGGTCGACAAATTAAACAGGGTGAGCGTGTGCACTGGCCGTTCCACACCACCATATACTCAGAATAAGAGAAAGCAGCCATCTGGGTAGGTGTCTACACAGTAGCACTCAGAGCATTGTTGCTCACCAGAGGCAGCAGGCGAGAGCAAGCCCAGTGTCTCCTGACTGATGACGGGGGAAATAAAACGTGACGACTATTAACAATTAGCTTTAAAAAGCAAACCGTCTTGCGCTGTGGCGTGGATGACCACCAAAAGACCCAAACTGTGATTCACCCACCTTTGTCTACTTGCGGTGGGAGGTCGGGTGTAAATTTAGATACATCTATGGGCTCTAATACATGCATATCTTAACAAATGTTAGATATAACTTTTTTATTAACCAGTGTTCCCATATTTTTGTTCCCGGAGATGGCAGGACACCTGAAAACTCAGTTTTAAATCACAGCAGCCCTGGATGGAACAATTGTCTGTGGAATGGGTAGATGTCGGGTAGGAAAAAAATAGGAAGTGTGTGGCTTTGGAAGCACCCCCCTCCACCATCACTGGACGTTCCCCTTGGCCTAGAATCCCCTTTGTGTACACAGCCTGTATCGTGTTCTTTATGAAACCACTCTAAACAGTATAGCATGGACTCAAGTGACGGTTAGCAGCTCTACCATGCTTTTAGGGCAAGTCACGTCATCCCCGCTAATCCGTCCATCTTTGTGAAGGGAGCTCCATGAGGGCCGTGATCTTCTCTTCGTCTCCTCTCCTGAGCGTAGACAAGTGAGCTGGAAGAAGCAGTGTCTTCGTGTCCTGTGACTGCTCTAAGGCATGCCCACACAAAGCAGGAGGCTTAGAACAGTGGGAATAGGCTCTTCTGCAGTTCTGGGGGGCTGAAGTCTGAAGTTAAGATGTGGGCAAGGTTGACTCCTTCCGGAGACTCGAGAGGCAAACCGCTCCAGGCCTCTCTCCTCTGTTTTGGGTGGTTACTCTAAACGCCTCGAGTTCCTTGGCTTGTGGACGAATCCTGCCATCTTCTTCTCCGAGCAGTTTTCTCGTGTCTGCCTTCTGCCTTTGTCTTCTAAGAACACTAGCCATTTGACTCGGGGCCACGCTAAGCCAGGATGACCTCATCTCAAGATGCGTCACTTAACCGTGTCTGTGAAGGTCCTTTGACCAAAGGTCCCGTTCCCAGAGTCTGGGTGTACGTACTGCGGTAGTTCCACATTCAACCCCCTGCAGTCAGCCTACGTTTCCACCTTCTTCCCCTTCCTCGTCTCTTCTGGGAGTGAGCCTGCCCTACGGGAACAGGCCCGGAGTCTTGCTCTTCCAGGAAGGCCACTACTTCTAGGAATTTCACTGAAGGCTGGATGAATCAGCCCAGTTCTGCCTGCAGGATTAGAACCCACACATCGGCAGCGGTTGGGCCTGAATTCTTCACTACCTGCTTTGTACAGGAACGGTGCCGGGCTGGTCTTCCATCTGCTGTGTGCTTTGATCTTTATTTCTCAATTGAACATTGGGGAATGAAATTAGGACGGCTATTTATTCTTTTCTCTCCGGGGTCCCTTGACAGTTCAGGAAATTGTACTTAATCTGCGGCTCAGTGTGGTCTGTGTTTGAAATCCCTGCTACCACTCGCCCACACAGAATCAACATGTCTCCCAGGTCCTCAGGCTGCTTTCTTTGCTGGTCTTCTTCTGTTATGTTTTATATTGTGTTACGGTTGTCCAAAGCCTGGCCCCTTTTAATTCACTGAATAAAAACTGCATCTCAACCACCTGCGTGTCCTGCTAAGAGCTCCTAGTGCGGGATGCATGAGGTGAGCCGAGCGTCCGCTAGCTACTCTGTTGTGTTTTCGCTATCTGTTCGTCTGTCTCCTTGGTTATTATATCCATGAAGAAGAAAAGAGATCTTTACATGAGGCGGGATCCAGAGCAATGTATTTCCCGTTAAGACGATGTATGGGCTTCGCCTCCTCGCCAAGGATGGTCGTGTGTGCTGCTCTGTGTGTCTTACAATTCGGAAACCGCCTCTGCGTTTGTCCTTTTGAAAGGTGAAGGCATAAATAATAAAAAAGGAAAATGCAAAGGATCTGTAAGAGAGGATGTGAGATTCAAACACCAACTCACAGTTCACGGTTCCTGTCCTCAATTTTATGAGTGCATGAATTCCCTAGGAATATGTAAGTCCGAGTGTATATTTTATATGTGAGCTTATATGATAAACGTACTAACTATATTTAACTTGTGTGCATAGTGGAAACCTTTTACATATGTGTGTGTGTGTGTGTGTGTGTGTGTGTGTGTGTGTGTCATAGGTCACATGTAGAGGTCAGTGAACAACTTACAGGAGTCAGTTCTTTCCTCCCACGTGGATTGTGGATCCGGGGGCTTGAACTCAGTCCTTCAGGGTTGTCCCCAAGTGCCTCTGTCCACGGAGCCATCTCCCTGGCCCACAGACACGGATTTTTATTTAACATTATATTGGTGAACGCTGTCTTTTGTCACATTATTTTCCAAGTCATGACTTTTGGTAGAAGTTTGGATACTATGTCTTGTTAGAAACATTTTGTAATTCAACTGGGTGTGGAGGTGCACGCCTGTCACTCCCGTAGTAAGAAAGCTGAGGCAGGAGGATCACTCTGAGTTCAACACCAGTATGGGTTCCAGGCCAACCTGTTTCATTCAAAGAATGAAACCTTGTCTCAAAACCCCACGAAAACCAAGAAACCAGAACAACAACAGAGATCACAATTCAAGGAGTTTCCTACCCCGTTGTTTTTATTTAAACTGGCTTATTAAAATTAACTTTACACGGGCTTTTCCAAAACTTCTGACTGTGGCGTTATTTATAGCAAAACTGAAGGGTTGACACAGTCAAAGTCAAGATGGCGAGTGACACTCTGTGGGCTGTGTCACAGCAAAGGCAGTAGTGGTGAGTGGTGGCCTCTGCCACACCTCTCCCCAGCTGCTGTGCACGGCTCTCTAGGCCCAGAAGGACATCTGTACCAGGCCGCCGCTTCCTGGGCTACAACGGCCTACAGTGACAACTGGCCCAGCCGCCAGGGTGTGGTCCATCAAGTGGCCAGTGTGGCAGACCGACACCAGAGCCCCGCCTAGTGCGTCACTGGGTCGTTATGGCACCAGGCCGTCACACAAAGACTCTTTCACACCATTTGAATTTGAGATCCTTTAGGAGTCTCAGGCAAAATACTGCACACTCTTGCAGGGTGTGTGTGGAGCCGTGACAGGGCAGGAACCCCGCAAAAGAGAGAAAGCACAGGCCGGGAGGGCCTTGCAGAGCGTGGCTGTGCTGGCAGAGGGGTGCCAGATGCCCCGCTGCTGAAGCCATGTCGGAAGGAACAGGTGCTGGAGATATTCTGTGTCCTGAATGACATTCCCAGCTCAGCCAGGCCCTGCCAGGCAGCTGCCGAGGCTGCTTCCTGCTCTTCCTACATCCTCCTGGGGCCTCACAATGAACCACATTGACCCAAGTCACCAGAGCGTGTCTCTTTTCACGGTGACCCGAAAGAGCCTAAGTGGCACCATGTAATATTCATATCTCTATCATAGAATGGCTCCAGGGGCCCGAGGGTGACTCCTTTTGTTATGCTCCTCTCTGGCTAGACTCCTTGAGGATAAGGACCGTGTTTAGTGTCTTTACAGACATACCCTTAGCAATCAGACAGTGTAACCCCATATACTAGGTGCTTCCTAAATGTCGAGTAAATGAGGACCAGGAACATTCCTGTGGCCAAAAGAGCAACCGGAAGACATTTCTCTAAAGGAGCTAAGGTTTTTGTTCATTTGCTCTTTTGTTTCTTGTTTTGTTTGCTGATAGTAAAGTACATAAAAATGTCCATTTAAAAAAAACTTTTTGGGGGGCTTTGCCTGTGTATTTCTGTGTGGTATGCATGTGTGTACGCATGTTCACATGTGTGTGAGCGTGTGTGTGTGTGTGTGTGTGTGTGTGTGTGTGTATGTGTGTGTGTGTGTGTGTACACATGTGTGTTGAGGTGCCAGATGGAAGTCACGTGTCTTCTTCCATCACTCTTCACCTTGTCTATCCAGGTAGGGACTCTCACTGAGCCTGGAACATGCTGGGTTGGCCAGCCTGGCTAGTCAGATTGCTAGGGACCCCCGTCTCTGCTTCGCATATGTGGGGGTGAGAGGTGAGCTCCCACACTTACCTGGAGTTTACTTGGATTCCAGGGATCTCATCTCCAGGCCTCACGGTTGTGGGGCGAGCCCTTTGCCTAGTAAGTCATCTTCCCATTCTTAATAACTTTATTTGAAACGATACCTTGACAGTTCTTTAATTCTGCTATAAATAAAACACACTTAAGAACATATTTATCCACCAAACATGAGCAAGCATGTCAAGCATGAGCACTAGCATGTTATTCAAACTAACCTCGTCATGTATGCTACAGGAGCTCGGTGGGGAGAAAGCCTAGAATAAACTCTAGATCCAGTGGGACTTCTTTGTCTGTTTTTAGTTGTTTCCTCCACACTGAGAAGAATAAGGCCGTATGGAATTCCTGTTTGCTACAAAGCACTGTGGAAGTTCGCTGCTGAGATGTGACTTGAAATAAGACACAGCAAGTTGCACAGAAAAACAGTTGCTGTTAAGGTGAAACAAGCATCTTTAACAGTGGCTGGGGTTTGGGGAGATGCTCAGCGAATAAAAGCACTTGCTGCAGAAGCCCGACACCCCAAAATTCAGATCTCCAGAACCCACGAGAGAAAGCCAGATATACTGTTGTACACATCTGTAGTCTCAGACCTTGCCAGAAATGACCCAGACTCTGCCTCAGGTGGAAGATGGGAGCTGACCTCTGTCTGTCTGTCTGTCTGTCTGTCTGTCTCTCTCTCTCTCTCTCTCTCTCTCTCTCTCTCTCTCTCTCTCTCTCTCTCTCTCTCTCACACACACACACACACACACACACACACACACACACACACACACACACACAGAATTGGTACACCCTGTACATTGTCAGTTTTAAAATTCAAATTTTAGACTCCTTTAAGCTTTTTGAAATGTCCTGGGAAGTGAATTCCGGAATTAGTTTTTCCCTAGTAATATATACATATCACCAGTCTTAAGGCATGGTGACAAGAAATCACTAATTATTATTATTATTTTTCCAAAATAAGGCTTAGCAAATGACAGAGTTACATCAGCTTGCTAATGTTCTTTAATAAGCTGAATGAGTTCATTTTGGAAGTGGGGAGTTGTACTATCACCTTGTCTACACTGAATATACATGTCAGCAACTGAGTCAAAACTTAACTTTGTGACTCAAAAGTGTAAGACACTAATTTTGCTGTGTTCAAACCTTGAGGGATGGTTCCTAAGAATGTCTGAGTTAAAAAAAAATTATCAAAATTTTCATCGATATTGCAGATCAATTTAAAGAATATCTTTCCAGTGGATACTTACATTCTTGGAGGAGCCTATATATTGTTTATATAATTAAAACTTGAAGTAAAATTTCCTATTACTCAAGCTTTTGCTCTGCTTTCAAGGTTTGAAGAAGATTCTAAGTAGACTTTAAACAGATGTCGCCCCCGGGGTTTGAGCCCCAGCACCGCAGAAGAAAATAAACACACATGTTCACTACCAACAGTGCAGCTGCTCACCTCCAGGAGTAAGAATTTTCTCAATGTTTTGCAAATAAAATAAAACACAGAAACAAGTCAAATGCTAAAAGTGATTAAAGTCAACAACAAGCCTGCAATTATCTCTTCCTCTTTGGGAGCCATGCTCAGCTACAGCAGCGTGGTTAGGACGAGGCTACTAGCACAGCTGGAATGTCGGTTCTGGGGCTATGCTGGGCTCTGTCGGAGAGACTCAAGTCTGTAAGGATGGGATGATCCCCAGGACCCCGGACTGTCCCGGGGAGTGCTTTATGTGGGCAATGTAGCAGCCATCCTAGAACATTTTTAGTAGGAGGATTTGTTTATTGTATGTATGTGTGTATGTGTATATGCACACATGTGCCAAGCTGCGTGGGTGGAGGTCAGAGGATAACTTGAGGGTGTCAGGGATCGAACTCAGGAAGTCAGGCTTGGTGGCAAGCTGCTTTTACTCTCTGAGCCATCTTGTCGGCCCAAAGGGAAGCTTCATAGCACCTCTTCACGAGAAGCATTCCTGAGTTTCTCTGAGTAGATGTGACCACTCTCGGGCACACCATTGCACAGCCTGGTCTGTGTCACTGTTGTCAGGATGTCCTTGCTCCGCTCCATCCCTTCCTACATCTCACTCCTACATATGTCCCTTCTGCTTAAATATCCTGCCTAGTAATGGGCATCCGAGGCAGACTTGCCGCAGGAAGTTTCCACGCCATGCTTTGAGACTGCTTCTGGTTTTGTTCACCGTCCGTGTGATCTCCTGATTCTTCTCATCTAGGATGTAAGTGAAGATATATTCACTGACCTGTCATTCGGACGGCATTGACAGCCATCAAATACTATCAGTAATCCATGTGCCACCCACTCACAGAGCCCCGGTCCAAGGGTGAATTTTTATGAGCTCTGATTATTGGTCTAAACATAAACACCATGATTTTTAATGGGACCTTGCACCAAATATAGAACATCACAGACTGAAGAGGCTGCAAGGCTATTCCTCTTGGTGGGTGTCTCCATTCTTTATAAGTCTCAGTTTGGTGCAGGGGTTTCATACTTTTTTTCCTGTGGTAGTTTCTATTTATCACAATGAGGAATGCTCACCTAAGGAGTTTGCAAGTATTTCAAAACCTCCTCAGCTATCAGGAGGCTTGCTTTATAACCAGCCATACAGGCAGGGCATGCCATCTTCCCTGAGCATTCTCATACTGTGTCACCTCCATGGCGCTACTAATTGACTTGCATGCCTTGGGCCAGCTGATCTGGTATTGACATCCAATACTGCTCTCTTGAGTGGCTAATGACATGCATTCTACCTCCAAGCATTAACCGCTCCCAATTTCAGCTGGACCTGTTGGACAGCATTCAATGCTTTTCAACTGGCTTCTCCTTTCCAGGTGGACGGACTCTCTGTTGATGAAGGTGCCAGTCCCGCTCTCTCTCCCTGTCAAAGAAGAACACCACCGGGAGCCTTCACCCTGTATCCGAGTCAAGCCATCCTCATGCCTGGAGTAGGATGCTTGTCTTTGAGTTGGTGACAATGAGCAGAGAGATGTCCTAGTTTCTACTGACTGCTTAAAAAAGGCCCGCCCCCAACAGTGGGGAGTGTGAACTCCAAGGCAAAGGTTAGTTGTTGGGTTGGCCTAGGTCCAGTCCAGAGGTACAAAGTCTGAACTCCTATCTCTGAGACTGAATTCAACTGGGTTGATGGCAGGAGGGGAGCAGGGTGTTGGCCAGAGAGGCGACAAGGTCCTACGCCCTTGGGCAGTTCTCCTTTGTTGGACTATGCTTGCAAATTATAGGTTGGAAGACACTATTTAGGACATGTGCTGACATATTAAAAAGAAAGAGCTACTCTGGTTTTCCAGTTTTCACTCTGCCCCCACCCCTTTTTTTCAAGTTTATCTTCCATTCTCCCGGGGTCATCCGCTGTCGGCGGCACTTTGTCGGGGTCTCCAACTGCCGTCTCTCAGAAGCTGGGAAATAGCCCAGGAGTCAGAAAGTCAAAGGAGGAGCTCCCTTTTATTTTTGTGCTCTCTCCCTGCTAATATAGAACCCCCAACACACACATATTCACAAATGCGCGCGCGCGCGCGCACGCACACACACACACACACACATTTTAGGATATAGGACAAAACAATAAATGATGGCTCTCTGGTTTCTGGAATCCTTGCAGGAACCATCTGTTGTTAAGGAAGAGGCATGAGCTTTGCAGTCTGTTGAGCCTGAGTTCGAATCCCGTCATTGCCTCCTTCGAAAGTGGATACTATGGTCATTAGTGTGTTTAGAGACAGACTATGTATACAAGTACACCAATCTCGGTCGAGTAGTTTATTGTGCCGTATGGACATTTTAAAAAGCACAGCTAAGTGGAAATGCTAAGTACCTGTGTCGCATGTGTGAGCAAGCTATTTACTGTCCCCGGAGATACGTTTGTTTGTTTGTTTGTTTGTTTGTTTGTTTGTTTGTTTTCACAAAGAAGGTCTCCGTGGGTGATGCCTTGTTTGGTGCAGACTTCCTCTCCTCTCATTTTGATCCTGAGATTTTGGATGTCTTCCTGTATCCTCAAAGGACTTAGGGTTTAGTGGACACTGAGAGTCACATCCATTGGCTCCTTCAGATATTTGAAACAAGGGGCTTATTGGCCATCTCTCTCAAAAGGCCCTGGACAGCGAGAAGGAGAAAGAGGAAGTCAAGAGATTTGGGAGTTGGAAGGAGATGAGTGCTCTCTGTATCTGCATGGCAGAGTGGAAGCGCCGTGGTGCAGAGCACACAATGACTGCCTTTGTTTGCGGGAAGGTTGCGTGTGCCTTGGGTTTTCCAGTTTCATCAAGCAGAAAGCAAGGGACCCCGAGTTCCCTTCAGTCCAGCAATATGCAGCACCATAATATTTTTCCAAAAAATGTTTAAGTTCATTGACATGAAAATTTAGGAGGGAAATGTGGCATTGTTGCATAAATGTCTGGTATTGTTAAGCCCAGTGAACCAAAGCCTTATAGCTCTGTGAGGGAGGAAAAAAAAAAAAAGCCCAAAGTGTGAAACGTCTTGATGTCATTAACCTGGCAAAATCGTCTTAATCATTGAGTATGTACTGAAAATATTTCAGACATGTATCTTTCCCACCCTCACATTTGCATTAGGGGAGGAAAGATTTTGCCACCTCTATACCATAAAATAATCCAGCAAGCTTTGTGTCCCTCACTATTGTACAGGGGCTAGGTAGCCTCCATTGGAAGCCAGGCCCATCTTTTAACAAACCCTTAACCTTTCCCTGTGGGCTTCTTGTCATGCAGGGTTACTATAGGACGGAATGAGCAGACAGAGGTGATGCACACAGCTGGGCAATATGGAAGTATAAGAATTCTCCCTCTTTCCACGCCATCCCGCCCCCCCTCCCAAACTTTGTGGAAAGGGCAAGGCAGAACTTAGTAATGTCCTTCTGGCTGATAGGAAGCTCACAGCGATGAGAATCCTTTTCTAGGATCTACCACGTAGTACCCTACTAAGGTGAGATTCAGGGCCAGTGGGGCAGCTGGGCGAGTAAGGTGTTTGCTAAGGAGCCTGACAACCTGAGTCCAAACTCTGGGCCCCCCAACATGGTGGAAGGGGAGAGCTGACTTCTGGAAGTTGTCCTTTGAGGTCCCTGGTGGGCTGAGACACAGTCCTATCCCCTCTCCCCCCACCAGATAGTAAACGTGACATAAAAAAGCGACCATCTCAGGCCTTTTGACTTTCTTCTATGTCTCCCTCTCTTAGTCTTCTCTTGAATATTTGAAAGGGCGGAATGAACTAAGCATAATTGTTGATGTCTGGGCCTTTTGTTTGTTGTTCTGTTATTTGTTTATTTGTTTGTTTGTTTTGAGACAGGATCTCACTATGTGGCTTTGGTTAGCCTGGGACTCCTAATCCAGCTGAGAGAACTGGGATTACACGTGTGTGCGTCGGCTGCTTGCCCTTGTTCCAAAATGTATTTACTGACTAAATAGAGTGACAGTGGTTTCACATCCAGTAATATTTGGTTAATGTTGCCTGGTATAGCATCAAAGGCGTTCAAAGCCTTTTGTACAAGAATTCACTTACTCTCCAGAGTCACCAAGTGCTTTATTATTTTTGAAGTTGGATTGGATGAAGAGAATTGGTGACTGAACCATCATCACGCCAAGTTCAATAACTCAGTGGGAAAGGAAAGGCCCACACGCCCGAGGTTCTAACACCAAAGTCACGTTGTTACAAATGATGCAGTCACCGAAGAGGAAGCTTTTGCACAATCTGAAAGTGTGGGTAATCATAGGAGAGGTGTGTTTCTGTATCATGTGTCCACACGAGAGCTATCACTACTTTTTATCAAGA
>CABHPQ010175177.1:0-40323 GCA_902168405.1 Peromyscus aztecus | reverse complement strand
TTTATTTGTGATTCATCCTGTGATGCAAGTGGATCACTTGTTCTCTAGCCGTGCACACACTAGGCTTCCTGGATGTGGCACACCTCACGGCTTCACTTGCTTTCCTGCCCCTGGTTTTCCCTGAGCACTTGCAGGCTGGAACGGATTCGGGGTTGACATCTGGAAAGAACATTTCATAGCTTGTACTTCATGGCACATTAAGAGATACGTGATATCTCTTGATTGTATTTTTCCTGTATTAACATCAGTCATCAGATTCACCTTGAAAGGGTCATTGTCAATCTGAGCTATTTTTTGTGAGTATGTGTGTGCAGGTATATATTTGGTACCCTAACTTACAGTTAGCATACAAATGCCAGAATAAATGTTTTCCTTTTGTTTATCATATGTTAGGGTGATTCCTCCCCATCTCCCAGTGGTGTTCATTAGGTTTAAGTTATTGTAGTTCACAGTACCATTATGGACTCATGGATTTAAATATATTTGATATGTTTCGAGTTGTTATCATTAATAATAACCATATCATATTAATATCCATATCAATAGCCCAGTTATCCATTTATTAAGGAAACTAGATTCTCAAGTCCTTTAGATATGACCTAGGTGGTTTCCAATGACTTCCTAACCTGCCAGACTGAGGTTCCAGGCTCAGTTTTGCATAACTGCCACCACAAACATGCAATGGTTATTTCTTAAGAGAGTTTTGATTCCCTTTATGAGAATCAGGATTTAGGGACTATGGACTTGACACTTGAGTTAATTGTTTTCTTCAAGCTGTTCCTAGACTTTTTCAGAAACAAAACTGAGAAATGTATAGCTTTTAAAAAATGCACTGTGTGTTTATAGAGTCCACAGTGGTATTTAAAAGTCAAATTCAGTAGCACACACAGCCAGGAAATTTCTTTGACTTCATATTTTAATCTCTTTCCTCTTACACTAAAAATATTGATTTAGATCCTAACATTAGCATGACTAACATAGTTTCCTTTACTCCAACACATACATGTTTACAAGCATGTGCACATATACATGTATGAACAGCACAAATACATATATACATATCAAATTATCATTTCAATCTGACAATGTTATTAACACTATGATTACTAAGCACAGTTTTAAATTCCTTAGTGTGATTGATCTCCTTGGAATCTATCTTTCCAGAGGAATATACTAGTGAGTCTGTACTCTCATCTCAGTAAGAACTTGCATTTCCTAAAACAGATTTGTTCTAAACCAAGTAAAAATCTACAGTTTTTAGAAAGAATGAAATAGTCAAATAACTGACCAAAATTTTTAAAAAGGGAAATAGGAATAGTTTATTTATCTTTCCCTTTATATTATGAATGCTTCAGATGGCTACAAATAGTGATTGGATTCATCTGCATTAAAACCCCTTGAGAGTTTTTTAAAGTTGAACTAAAACAGAATAATCAGCTGAACTCTTAGGCAAGGAGACAGAGATATATGTAGAGAATGATTTCTCTCTGTTACTTGGCCTTTAGAGAATGTGCTGTGATGAGCTCCAAGAAAATGCATTATTGATGTGTTCTAATAAAGGATGCTTTCTTCTCTGTTCGAATAATGATTTATTTTCTATTAGCCATGCCATGAAATATTGTCGCTGAAGGTTGTTTTTCAGCACAAGGGAATTGTATTCGATTCCATACCCTGCCTTTCCATCTACCACAGCAGCTCCTGGGCTTTGTCACCGAGGCGTCGTTGTCAGGACTCCAGTACTCACTTTCTCATTCAGTGGGGAATCAATGGAAAACCGAAGGATTTTTCTTTCCCTAATCATACCTTTTGTTCCCTACCTTGAATATTCTTCAAATGCCAAGTGATTTGTGGTTCATTCATGCTGCCACCATGTTTCATTTATTTCATCTCCTACAAAAATAAGCCTTTAGCTGTGCTACCATTGAGAAGATAGGAATACTAAAGAATAATTAACTGTCTTGTTTTTTTAAAGGGTCGGCCTGTACTTTGTGTTTTGAACAACGGTGCATTCCACAGTCCATTTTCTATTTGTACATGCAAATTACAGCTGCACATCAGGCACTCGCTGGGGCACCATGACAAACTCAAACTCCAAATGAGCAGATTTTATTTAGAATACAAATTAGATGAGAAAAGTTAATTCGTATTTACTGTGAAATTTATGAATGCATGCTACACAGTTGTTAGTAATATTTAGCCCCAGCGACATCTGATAATGGTTCATTTGTCTTCTATTAGCATTCAGTTGGCACTAACTTATAAATACACACTAGTAAGCACATATTTCTTCTTTTTCTTCCTGCAATGGAAAGTCTCTGTATGCCAAGCATTGTTCTATACATGGTCCTCAATCTGACTAGGCTGGTGGTGTGGGAGAAATCTGATGACTTTATATTAATGGGTATGCCATTGCAAACTGAGCTGAGTGTCCTAGGGAAGAACACAGTCATACCATCTTCTCCAGGCTAGGACAAATAGCTGAGGCCTAAGGATGAAACAGAGTTAACAGGTCTTCCCCTACCCCTCACTTCTAGCTCTACTCAGGCTCCTTCAAATCCTGAAAGTAGATGAGCAAGATGGCTGGATGAGTAGAGGCACCTGTGTGCAAGCCTAAGTTGATCCCCAGACCCCACATAAAGAGAGAAGGGGAGAACTGGCTCCACAAATCTATCCTCTTACTCCACATGTGTGTGGTGACACATGCACACCTGCACTTATGTGCACACACACACACAGGGAAAAATCATACATTTCTTAAAGGAAACAAATCCTAAGATTGCATCTGGATGCTCTGTGAGACTTCTACCATGCCTCCACACGCATCCAGGTATTTTCACTACTAATGCTTGAGATGAAAAACATGCTAGACCTAACCCAGCCTGACCTTAAACATTCAGTGCTCTAGCCAATCAGAAAGCCTTCTGCTGTTGGCACTGCAACACAGCATAACTGCAGACATGAAATGCCGCATCCCTGCTGAAGCAGCTGCCTGCCTGCCAGTGCTTCATGTGGAGAGTGTGGTCCAGAGTGTTGGCAAGTTCAGAGTCAGGAGAGGAAAGGGAACAGAGGTGAGGCGACGTGGACAGGTCTGGGAATTCAGCAGCAATGAGCAGGTATTCCTCTACAACTCTGCCACAGTTTATGACTCACAAGTAAATGCCCTTCACAACTTCATTTTTGTACACACACACACACACACACACACACACACACACACACACAACCTTTTATGTAAAATGTACACATTTTATCAGAAACATTAGGTAATGACAGACATAGCAAGGTGCTCAGCGTCATCTTGGAAAAGTTTAAGTAAGAGAAGAAATAGAATAAGTTTTTTTAAAGGCATTTTAATAAATGTGCATCCTCAAGATAGATATTAACCCCTGGGGAGTATTATTAGTCAGAATTGTGTATATGTATATGTATATGGGAATTTATTGAAATGACTTAGGGGCTGCAGTCCAACAGCAGCTAGCTGTGAATGGAAAGTCCAAGAATCTAGTAGTCCCCTAGCAGTGGTGGATGGGGTGCTTGAACTAGTCTACCCCGGTGATCAGATGGGTGAATGCCCTGTCATTATAGAGCCTTCATCCAGTAACTGATGGAAACAGATTCAGAGAGCTATGGCCAAGAACCAGGCTGAGCTCCAGACGTCAAGTCGAAGAGAGGGAAGAGGGATTCTATGAGCAGGGGGCATCAAGACCATGATAGGAAAACGTACAGGTACAACCGAACCAAGCTAATGGGAACTCATGAACTTTGAGCAGGCAGCTGTGGAGCCTGCATGGGACTGGACTGGGCTGTCTTCATGGACAAGACAGTTGTGTAGCTTGGTCTGTTTGAGGGGCCCCTGGCAGTGGGATTAGGATCTATCCCTGGTGCATGAGTTGGCTTTTTGGAGCCCATTTCCTATGGTGGGATGGATACCTTGCTCAGCCTTGATGCAGGGGAGAGGGGCTTCGGTCCTGCCTCAACTGAATGAACCAGGCCTTGTTGACACTCCATGGGGGACAGGAGGGAAAGCTTGGGGAGAGTGGGAGAGAAGGATGAGAGGGGAATCTGTGATTGGTATGTAAAATGAATATGAAAACTTCTTAAATAAAATTTAAAAGAAAAACCTCTTACGTGATCTTTGGAGCTGACTGGGTAGAATAATCAATCTGTGCTTAGCTCTTGCCCTTGGGTAAGGTTGGTTGTTTATTTACAAATCTGAGAGTGTCGAGATGCCGGAGTGGTATAAGATGCCAGACTCAAGCTCTACAAATCTAATTACTTTCATAAAGTTCTAGAGGTTACCTCCCCATGAAGGAATTATTTCATAGCTGTCACTGCATATTCAGATGACAAAAGCTGCTACTAGACCTGGAGTCACCTCATACAGTGCCCAGGTACACAAATCACAGCTAGGGGCCGTGGCAAAGTTGAGAGGAAACTCTCCTAATGGGAGGAAGCAATGAGGGGAAGCTGAGAGCACGTGGATATTATGTAGGGGGAAGTGAAGCTGGTGTCCAGTGACTTTAAAGAACAGAACTGTCTAACAGGAAGGTTTAAGGTTATTTTCTTGGGTGTATATGGTATAAACATCTCACTCTGCCCACTAGGACTCTTCAGTAATGTCTGAATCGTCCTCCAATGCTTTCCTATTAATAGGTTCTTAGCAGGGAACCAGTCAAGTGCTGAGTCTGATATCTGTGTTGGTGCCCAGCATGGACAGATGCAGAAGCTGGGGAAGTGATTCGGCATCAACAGGCCAGCCATTTCATCGGAAAGTGTCTTTTATCATGCTGAGGCTAAGATTCCCACGTCCTAGACATTGTGGGGAGGAGATGAAGAAAGAAAAAGGGAGAATAAAGGGAGAGGGAAAGAAAGTGAGCAGTGTGATCCACAGGGCTGGTGATTTCCTTCTGTATGGACAGTTTCAAAACCGAGCCTGTCTCTAACCACACAGTCACGATTTTTTAAATACAAAGTCTTGTTGTATAGCCAGTCCAATCTCAAACTTTCTCTTTGTCATATTCTTTTTTTTACTTCTTCTGATTCTTTTTTTCATGTTTTTGATGCCCTTTGAACATCATACATTATACACAAGATCCATAACTGAAATATATACATATAAACATGAAACACATATAAACAAACCATATGACAGATAAGATTTATTTTTTCTTTCCATTTTCCTTCCTATAACTTGTTTATATTTAGTTCACTTATTTTTTTTCTTTTTATTTAAAATAGATTTTTTTATCTCACATAATATATTCTGATTATGGTTTTCCCTCCCTCCCCAGTTCCTCCCCACCTCCCCTCCCATCCAGGTGCACTACACCACCCTCCTTCTGTCTCTCATTAGAAAACAAGCAGGCTTCTAAGGGATAATAATATAATATAATATAATATAATATAATATAATATAATATATAGTATCATATAATATAATATAGTATCATATAATATAATATAGCATAATATAATATAATATTAAACAAAATCTAACACATCAAAACAGGGTAAAATGAACAAACAAAAGGAAAAGAGCCCAAGAAAAGGCACAAGAAACACATATAGACGAAGAGACCCACTCTCTCATATACTCGGGAATCCCCTAAAAACACTAAACTGGAAGCCACAATATATACACAAAGAACCTATAGGGTAAAAAAAAAATATGTATATATTATATATGTACATACATATATGTCTATAATTTTTTAAACAAGATTTTTTTTTTTTTGGTTTTTCAAGACAAGGTTTCTCTGTGTAGCTTTGGAGTCTGTCCTGGAACTCGTTTTGTAGACCAGGCTGGCCTCGAACTCAGAGATCCACCTGCCTCTGCCTCCCAAGTTCTGGGATTAAAGGCTTGTGCCACCACTGCCCGGCTAAATAAGATATTTTTTAAAGCCCTGACACAACATTATGAGACAAGGAACCTCCAAAGATGCCATTGACTTCATTTTGTTTTGGCCATCTACTGCTGGGCATGCAACCTACCCTGAAGAGTAGTTTGTCTCCCAGTTAAGACTCACTTGGAGAAAACTAAGTTTTCCTTTGCCCATAGAGATACTGAAAGTTGCTTCTGGGTTAGGGATGGGGCATGGGTCTACTTTTGGGTCTAGGAGCCTACCTAGTGCAGACTGGTGCAGGGTCTGTGATTTCTACTTCAGTCTGTTTGTCAACCTTGTTGATTTAGAGGGCCTTGTTTCCGTGGTGTCCTTCATCCTCTCCGGCTCTTACACTCTGTCCATCTCCTCTTCCTCCTGAGCCCTGAGGGGAGGGATTTGAGGGAGATATCTCATTTAGGACAGAGTGTTCCAAGGTCTCTCACACTCTGCATGTTGTCTGGCTGTGGCTTTCCGGATTTGTTTCCATCTGCTGCAGGAAGAAGTATCTCTGATGATGGTTGAGCAAGGCACTGATCTATGAGTCTAGCAGAATATCATTAGCAGTCACTTTATTGCTCTGTTGTCGTTGCTGTTGTTGTTTAAGAGCAGTAATATTTGGTTTTCCCCTAGGTCTCTGGACTAGATGTCTCTGCTTCTTGGTCATCCAAGCAGTGTTGGGTATGGGTTCCATCTCATGGAGTGGGCCTTAAGTTGAATTACATATTGTTGGTAACTCCCATAAGCTTTGTGCCACCATTGTACTAGCATATCTTGCAGCTCCCAATTATTCTCACTCCACCTGCATGCCTTTGTTTCCACGCCTATCTCAGCATATGCCATTCTTGTGTCCCGTATAAACCTAGATAGTGTGGGGACATAATTAGCTGCTAATAGACTCCAATCACCAAGAATTTAAACACGATATGGCTTTGGCATTATCTGCAGTAGACCTAAGTAACTTGCCTTGACAAAGTACTCCCTCTATGATGTGTGGCTCAGTGGTAGATTTTTTTTTCCTTGGCATGAATGAGGCCATGGGTTCAATCCTTAGCACAGAGTTTTAAAAAGAATTTGCAATACCAAGTGCTCCCTCTCAGAGGCATTCCAGCTTATTGGCGTTGTAACAAGACATTGTCATCTATGAAGTTGACTGTTGAAAATTAGAGTGGAATTAAGAAAATACCTTAGAAAGATTTTTGGTTTTTTTTTTCTTTTTGAAGTTGAACTTTAATGCCTTGTACATTCCAGGCAAGCTGTACCACTAAGCTCCAGCCCCAGCCAACAATTTATAAAGCATTTAACCTTTTGATATATTGGACAGCATTCATATCTACCCTTGGTTGCATGCAGCCTGTGAGCCACAACTTAGACTGGCCTTGAGAAGTTTCTCCTGACAAACAGAAAAGTCCCATCAGAATGACTTAAGGCTACAAAGCCAGCATGGTCTTCCAAGTTTCTCCTGTAATGCTGGTGCCTATGCCTAGATAGGAGGTAAAATGATACACATCAGGAAATGCCCATGACCTCACTTCATCCCCCAGCACTCATCTGTGGTGTCTGTGTTCTAGTCAGATTCTGTACCTGAGGTGAGTTGTGAGCTTGATGGGCACATTATAGAAACTGGGGGACACATATGGGGTTTCCAGTTTCTCAGCCAAGGTCTTCTTCACACAGACTTCAGGGTGACAGATGTGTTTAGCAGAACTCTATACATACAGAAGCCTCTTCCTGATGCCTTCATTGGTACAGAGACAATTCCATCCTCCTAAGAAGTTCATATGGAACTGAAAGAAGGATTTGGTATATAAAGTATCTTATTTATTCCACATGTACTATACCCATCTGGAAATAAACAAATTACTAGGAGATTTATGTCCTTTTCCTTATCCTTATTGCCAACATTATTCTTCAGAGCCATACACTGCCTTTCTTTAAAATGCCCCACATTGCTTCTCTGAACACAATAGACCACAACAAAAGAGTAGATACTGAGTGCTGGTTTCTATTCCTGCCTAAAAAGCTTCTTAAAGTCCCACATCATTTGAACATGATGGATGAAAACTAGCAAAGAAAGAAAGTAGGCTAGAAAGACATGGAGGACCAGAAAGAAAGTCGAAAAATGAGTTATCTGGAGTCTGAAGTTTCTAGAGAAACAAAATTACACACAGAAGAGTGTGCACCACTTGGCAGAGCAGATTGGCAGAAAGACTTAGAGCTGGCAGGAAACTGCCTCTACCCATGCCTGAACTGGGGTTCCACTGGGCTAAATGGTATCTAAGAGCATTTCTTCTTCAGACTATCACTTGCTTACTCTGCTGCTATACCCCCTTCCTCCTTCTCTCACCTCTTAGAGGGACCCAACATGGCATGAGAGCAATGAGGAGGTGCTTCTCACAGTAAGAGTAACAGCCAGATTCCAGAAAAAAACAAAGTGGGAGAAATATCTGGGGAGAGGAAAAGGGATTAAAAATGCAAGGATGATGATGCTGTTTTCAGAATGGCTATCTCTAGGAGACCGTTTTCTCATTCTGGAGTAATGCTGATGGGAGCAGCGTGCACATGGGCTGTACCTCATCTGCACTGTGCATCGGGAGAGCTGGGAGGCCTTTTCTCTCCTCCCTGTAAGTATGGCACCAGCCACTGAGACGCCTGAGTGCCTCAACCTTTGTTACTGACCCTTTAAGTGATTGTGGCTCGCACTTAGGAAATAAATGTCTATGCCTACAGTACTCAAGCGGCACAATATTCGGCAACTCATTTGCAAATGTTTCCATAAAACAATAAATAATATAGTGAGTAATAAAAATTTAAAAACATATACTGAGAAAGAGAAATGAAACAAATATCACACAATATTAATAATTCTTGACTACACACTGGGCATAGAGTTCTAGTCTCTCAGTATTTCAGGATGCTTGAACCTTTCTCTTACAAAGTAATTGCATAAATAGATGTAATTATTATGTCAATTAAAATTTTAAGTGATGTTTTTAAACTTGGAATTTAAAAACTGTAAAATAAAGAGGCAGAAAAGAGCAAATGCAGTCCCTTTCCTAAAGATGGCGGGGCTTGTTGCACCTGTTCCTCCTGCCTGCTGCTGCCTGTGCTCTTGTTTGGAGTCCTCAGCAGTCCACAGAGCCACGGCGTCTGCACCTTCGCTTAGTGTGTTTGTCCACGCTGCCTTCCCTCCACCCATCAATAACTCAAACATGGAATAGAGTGGCTTCTTCCTCCATTCACACAAACACCCAACCTCGGGTACTTGACTACCGTCCCTCAGCAAAGGTTTGGAGGTAGCTTTCTCTTGCATATCTCTAAAGGAGAAATGAAAACTGAATGCAGTCATCCCTCAGTGTCTGCAGGAGCTTTGTCCCAGGCCCCTGTGGATACCAAGGTTCCATGGATGTCCAAGATTTATAGATAAAATGGTGTAGTATTTACATGTAACCTACACATACTTTCCTATGTCTTTCAAATAATCTCTCACTTATAAAACTAAATATAACATAAGTGTTATGTAAATAGCTGCCATACTAATCTATGTAGGCAATAATGCCAAGAGAAAGTTTGCATTGCAAATAGTTCATATAAACACATTTTTTCCAAAATATTTTTATTCTAACAATGGTTAAATCTAGAAATTCTATATTTAATATATTCGTGTGTTTTGAAATCTAAAGTTACTAAAACTCAGTTTGCCCTTGTGGTTTTTAAAGGAATGACATAGTTCAGCACTTAGTTCAGAGAAAAGAACAGGATGGCGGTGGCACTGTGGCTTTTAGAAGTCCCTGCTGGTCCCTGCAGGAGAAGATCCAGGCCTCTTGTTTGTTTTTCACTGGTCATTTCTTCTCAAGAACATTTCTTCTCTGACCCACTGCTCGGCTCAGTTGGCTCCCTCTCCTCTGTTTCCCCCTACCCCATGCATTCTGAATTCAACTCAATTCCTTATGCAGAGCCATCCAGTTCTCTCTGCATTCTGCCCTCTGCCTCTAAATCACGGATCTGTGCATATGTTAGGGGAGGCTGTCCCAATAGCTGCTACATATCTATTAATTCATTTGGTTAAGTGAAAATTCATTTGCCCCTTGAGAGCAATTATGCTGGCAGAGGGCAGAAGCACAGTTGACGTGCTTGTTTTACAGCAATTTTTTAAATTCTTGCTACTCCGAACCGCAACTTCACCAAAGCGCCCTATTTAAAATGTGGCAGGCACACAGGAGCCATTTGTATGGAAACTGTCTGCCGAGCCTGCCACAGGAAAGCAGTCCTGCTGAAAACAAGTTGGAAGAATGCTACTGTCGCTGCATTTCCCTGGGTGTCTGGCCTGAAAACGCACAACTGAGAAGATGCAAAGCAGTCTACCTCCACCCCACTTTGCAGACCGCGTTATTTACCCAGCCTCATCTGCATTCTTCACTCAGCCCCCCCCCCCCCCCCCCCCGGCTGACAGCTCTATTCAGTATTTTTGGGCCTGGATCTTAAGCCCCCTGAAAAGCCCTGCTTTGCTCTTTTCTCTGCCAGGGCCCAGGACCCCTTGGGGCTCCTTCTTCCAGGAACTTCTGCTTTCTGTGCCTTGTCCCCAGTGCTCTCTATGACATGAGCAGGGTTTGTCACTTGTATCATTTCTGCCACTTCCTCCCGTCCATGACATTTCTCCCTCGACACAGCTGTCACGGGGTGCTTCTTGCAGTTAGGATAATTTCACCATTCTGCCTTGGAGAAGGCCCAGGCCTCCTCTCTCTGCCCTGCTTTTGGAAATTTGGATTACCAGAGAAAGCTACCGAAATATTAATGGTCTAAAACTACCCCAAGGCCTCTCATTTCCGTTTGCAATATAATGAAAGCTTCACGATAATAAGAAAAAGAAAATTATCCGAAAGTCTAAATTTCCCATACCCCATTACATGAAGTTTCAAGAAGTACTCAAACAACTGCACACTTACCCCTGGCTAAAGCAGGGTCATCAGCTACAGAGCCATCTGATCCCTGAATTGCACAGACCATTGTGTGGGGGCAAAACCACCAAAGCTATATGAGCAATCAGTGCAACTGATCCCAGGGCAAAACAGCTACCTCACCTTCTGACTTCTTCATTAGGGCCTAACTTTATTATCAAAACTTACATTACCAGGTTTGAGACACTCTGGAATGAACGTCATCATAACATTGGTAGAATTATAAAAGCAGGTACGTATGACTAAATGTTAGTATTTAGTCTATGGTTTACCCAAACCAAGTGTTCTCCTTCATTATTGTAATTTCATTTATCTACTGGACATTTAGATCCCATTGTATTTCCCCAATAGTCTATTTACCCATCTTCCCTGACGGAGTCAGGAGGTCTCCGGGAACAGTGGCATAGTAAGTACCCAGTGCTACCACTGCAGATAAAGGGACTATTCACTGAAGAATCTTCCTCCTGCCCAAGTCTTCAGGCACAGCTATGTAGTCAGCCTCTGTAGCTGATCATGAGTTGACAACCTTTTCATCCTGGGACAATCAGATTTCTTCCTTTGGAGTTGCATAGCATAAGCTTGGAAGATGCAGGCCTCTCTTCTCTAGAGGTAAGAGTTGAAAGTCATAGGTACAGTGCACCAGCCACCCCTGTGCCCACTCCATGTCTCCAGCTCACCTATGAAAGAGGGAATGAACGCAGCACAAACAAGAGAAGCAAAGGTAAGTGAGACCGAGTGTGCTGAAGAGCATCGGGAGTTCTCAAAAGAGCCATGGTAACAACCTCCCCAGGGTTCTGCTCTTGGCCTGGGTTGGTAAAATGGCTTCATTTTCCTGGTGTTGATTTTTGCTTTATGAACTATGTTAATTTCTCTGGTAAACTTTGTTTTGCTTCAACAGACTCAAGCCATTTTCTACTACAATGAAGTTGGAAAAATAACTGACCAATATCCTATAATATAATTACTCTATCAATTAATCACTGATGCAATGACTGTGTGCCAGAACTTGGGTCAGGTCTTGGAGAGGTGGAAATGAACAGCATGCATCATACAATGTCAGAGTCTGAGGGAAGCAGATGGGTAGCTCCCCTTCCTGAGTTGCAAGACAGACACTCCCTGTCCTTGCCTTGTACTGCTACTGTCCATTGAAATCATAAAAGCCCTGGAAGGACTCACTGGGGGAATAAGTAGTACTCAGTGAGATTCTGTTTTATGATTTCTAATTCTTTCAACAAACTATGTCAAATGTCAGGACTGCCCTGTTGAGGGTTCATACAATAGAAAGTTCATACTCAACAGTCATCATATCCAGGCAAAAACATCCCAAAAGGCCTTCAAGTCATTTCCCTTTTTTATCTAATCTTAATTTGGCTTTATAAATAAGCTTCCTTAGTGAATAAGAATGAGCCAGTGGTGGAGAACTAGGGAAATGAAAAATAGAAAACATATTTAGTCAGCATGGTTTAATTTCCTGAAAATATATTAATTAGTCTTGTTTACTTGGTTTTGTTTTGCTTTGCTTTGCTTTAAGACAGGGTCTGCCCGTGCAGTTCTATGGGACACTCAAATTTATGATCTTCTTGCCTCCACCTCCCAAGGTGCTGGTATGTACCGCACTCACCTTATATTAGTCATGTTAAAGACCTAATTCTCCAATAGTGAGCAGACAACCAAAGTTGAGGATGTGCAAATTTATAAGGCCACATGCATTTACCTAAAGAGTAGCATGAGGATTGCATGCTAGTGTTTACATGTCAATAGCACACATGCTTTCTGTTTATAAAGGGTGCGACTGTTCCCACTCTTAGGAGTTCAAGGCCCCGTACAATGGTTCTGAAATTGAGCTGTGCCCTGGATTCACCTAGAGAGTGCCACAAAATATGCTATTCTTTAAACATTGTGTGTGTGTGTGTGTGTGTGTGTGTGTGTGTGTGTGTGTGTGTGTGTGCATGCTCACACATGCTCAAGCACATGCATGCACCAGGTGACGCTAGTGTGCAGTTGAAATTGAGAGCCACTTATCCAGGGAATCACTCAGAAATGAACAGTGCATGGTGAAATGGACCAACATGGAGCCCTGCCTGCTCCAGCTTAAGAGGCCACAAAGTTTTCTCAGTGAAGGCTTATTTCAACAGAAACATGACAGGTCATGAGAACTAGTCAAGTAATAATGTTGGAGAAATGGGAGATGAGAATTACAGGTAAAAAGAACAGTAAGTAAAGTACAGGAAAGTTCCCTGAAAGAAGAGACCTTGGCGTGTTAGAAAACCTTAAGAACCATGGTATCTTTAATTAGTGTGTAAATGAATGAAAAAAAATTTTCTTAATAGAAAAAAGAAAAGAAAAGCTTAAGAACAAAAGAAAGAAAGCCTTACAGCAGAGAAAAGACAGGAGGCGATAAGGCGAACTTGCAGTAGGAAACAAAGATCACAATACAAAACTTGAAATTTTGACATATAATTCATTCATGGAGCAATGCATTATGAGGCCTGCTACAGGATACTGGAAATAACTATGAGTGAGGTGGATAGAACAATCTCTGTCTTGTTGCAGACTCATTAGAATGCCTCCTAAGGCCAGGCCTATAACAGGATGGACCTAGCAATAGCATGGTCAATGCACATATATCACTGTGTTCATGACAGATCCTTCCCTCTTTAAATGCTATCTCCATCTCACCATTGTGCTTGATGTATTCATATGCTTCTTATCCTCTCCAGGACACCAAAGCAGGTGCACATCTCATTAACCTTCACTCACCACCCCTGGAAGACATGATGAGGTAAATTATATTAGGGAAAATTAGAAACACTTACAGTTTGAGGGACTTGCCAAGAACTCAGTATGATAAGCTGAGAAAATGCCAAGTTCTAGGACTCTTTTATCCCCTGATTCGGAGACTCCAATTCATCTGTAAGATGACATTGTTGAGAGAAACATGTCAGCCGGGAGTATCTCCGCTGAGCAGGTCATCACCGAGCTTCAAGCTAACCTGCACTTAGAAAAAATAAACAAACAAACTAACTAACTAACTAGCAAGAGGGGAACAAAATTGCTTATTTCTGCTCAGGGAAACTCTTCCATTTCAACTATAGAGGAAATAGTTAATTCGTGAACTGAGCTACGAGGGGAAGAAGAACCACTCGGGCTCCTGGGGGATACAGATTTGGAAATCCCCACTGGTAATAAAAATATTCAGCTACTTTATATTTGCCCTCATGGGTAAGAGCTTAGATACTGCTTGTCTAAAGCTAAAACACTTTGGATTTGATTTGGCATGGTAGTTTTTGCTAACTCAGCAACTATGCATTGAACTTGGCTCATTTACTCAGTTTGAGTCAGTCCACTTATTTCCCAACAGTTGCCAAACTGTTGTATGGCTGGATCTGGCTACTTGGACCCTAGTCTTGCCTTTCACCTGGTCACTGCAGAGATTTGACCTCTCTGTTCTATCACTGAGCTCAGCAACAGCCTGAGTTCAAACAGAATGAACTCAGAGAATGGATGGAACCATTTGAGGTGCATTTGATGCATTTGGTGTACCTCACATCACTTGCAAACTACAGATCAGTGCACCCCAAATTGCCAGCAGACCACAGGTCGGAGATTCTGCATTTCCAATGTGCTTCCAAGTTATACTGGCTCATGAACCACTTTGGCTCCACTTTTCCTGAATTTCTGAATTGGCCTCTCCCCTCTTTCAAAACTCTCTTTCCTTTCAGCCTGCTTTGGTTTCCATTATTAGAGAGAATTTTCTGGCTATGAAAGGCCTTTGCCCTTCCAGAGCCTCCTGCAAAATACACTCTCTCAGAAGGATTAATATTTGATGCTCTTTCTTTCAGCTAATAATATTGGGGATTACATTTCAATTGATTGAAATCCAAACCAAAATGGAGTATTAGGACTATGGATATTCAAAAACCAAAGTCAGCAGGGGGCAAAGAAAAGAATACATTGATAACAACATTCCCCTGAAGAAAGGGAGACAATCAAAAATGAGATACTCAGGAGTGCCACACCAGAGGATGTCACAGAGATCATGCTGGAGAATTAGCACTGAGTCTGTATCCCACTTCTGTTTCGAGGTAAACCCACCAGGGACTACCACACAGACACTGTTAAAGCCAAAAAGGAAGTCTTTATTGCCGGCCAATGGCTGCATGGGGAGCTTGAACAAATCACTCAGCCCCGATCTTTGTCTTTTGTGCACAAAAGCCACATCCTAGTTGTCACACTTCAGTTAGCAAGAAGCAGAACTACAGAAACCAAAAAGCAGTACATTTAGGGACTTTCCTGGAACTATGGACTACGTCTTTGATGGATTAGGTCTTTGTTCCCATTTGGGCAGATGATGGGGCCTCCATGATGAGTTTTAAGGTCAGAATAGTGATTCTAACAAGGTATTTGTTGTGCTAGGGTCTGTGGGCCTGTTACACTTGTGTCCTGGGAATGGGAATTGTGCCGCTTTTTACATGTGCTTCTAAATCTTTCAAATGGAAATGATATCTACCTCCATCCTACCCCAAGTAAAGAGGATTGAAAATGGTGTGTGTAATCTTAAATGTGGTGATGCACTGAGTATGGTCACTATCCTAGTTTGCTTCTCTGCTGCTATGATAAAGCCTTTAACCAAAAGCAACTTGTGCAGGGCATACAGGCTTGTTTCATCTTACACTTCCAGGTCACAGTTCATTGCTGAAGGAAGTCTGGTCAGGAGCTTGAAGCACAAAGCAAAAGAGGAACACTGCTCACCAGCTTGCTTCTTCTGGCTTCCTCAGCTACCTTCCTTATGCAAACCAAGTCCAGAGATGGTATCCTTATTACATTGTACCCTCCTTACATCAATTAGCCTTGAGAAAATGCCCCCACAGACATGCCCATAGGTCCATAAGATAGAGGTAATTCCTCAGTTGAGATGCCCTCTTCCCAGGTGTGCCAAACTGACAACTAAAGCTAACTATGACAGTCATCTAAATCATTTCTGCACAATACAGTCAAAATGTATTTAATGCATGGAAAGTAGACAAAATTCTGACTAGGAGGAGTTTGGGGTGGAAATGATACCATTTAAGATAACCCTTTCCAGTTCACTTTGTGTGTTCCTATATCTTGTATTTTGTGAGAATCTTCTCACAATTTTTCCTTTGGTGCATAGAACTATATAATTTATTTACAGGATTTCCCCTGGGAAGTGCTCCCATCAAGAAAAAAAAAAGCATCATCGGTTATCATGGATAACTCATGGAATATTTTCCTTAATTAGACATCAATGGTGGAAAATTTTCACCTGCCCTTTTCTGGTTGAACTTAGTAAAACGAGTTTCCTCATCCTTGGTGATTTAGAGGGTCATGTGAGATATCTGTGGAGTATTACACACCACACAGCCCTGTGATTTTAGACTGTAGCTCTCTCTACTTCAAACCCCATCAACACCCCTAGCATCTAAGGACCATTTTCCTTAGAAGCAACCACACACTAAATACTGATCTTGGCTCTGTTTTCTTGTGCTTTTCCAGATTTTGAATGTTCATTCCTGTTCTTTGAGCCCTTACCTGGATAATGTTGCCAATTATTTCCAAGCTATAGAAACTTTAAAAAAAAAAAAAAGAAAATAATGCAAAAACTGATATTGTACTAGCTGAACTGTGGCTGATGCTGTGGAGGTGCTCTTTTTAAACAATGGTTCTGAATGGGGAAATTCAAATGTCTTGTCTAAGGAAGCAGAGTCTCAGCAACTCAACCCTCTGATGGAGCTGCTTTCAAAAGCTGGAGATGTTAGGAGTATCACTATTGCAGCCATATAATACAGTCTCTCCTCCAGAACTCAAATGGCCTCAAGCCAAGAATCAAAAGCAAAATTGCCAACATATGCTTTTTCCTTCCACCAAACGATGTTCAATTTGGTCCATGATGATGTTTTTAAAATCTCATTTAATGTAAATTCTGTTTTATATGAGCTAACAGATGAGCCTAAAAACTACTGAGCAGAATGTCTATATGGTGTTATAAGTCACATTAGCAGGATGGCAGACTCCATGCATCTGTATAGCTTGAGAAGCAGTTAAAAAGTATAAGTGAAATTAGGTTAACAATTATGGTGAAAAAAATCATAATTTACAAGTCCAGGAGCTGTTGGTCTAGGTCATTTTAAGACAGGAAGTAAGGTGCTGTGATCCACATTGGATACAGAACCATATTTCAATCATCTCATAATTTCTCTGCACAGTTTCTTTCATTTGTAAAATAAGATTCATTTTGAGTCAGCCATGGAGTAGTGCTTTCATCTCATGTACAGTCTCTAAATAACCCCGTACCAATGGCTTCCCTGAAGACTGCCTAGAAAGTCCAGGTTCTACATTAGTCAGATTTCTCAGAGAAAAAAAAATAAAGAATTGAGAGTGCCTGTATATGATTTATTGGTCCACATTTAAAAAGTCCAATATCTATGGCCTGTAAGCTGGACACTCACAATGTAGCTCAGGGCTGGTGAGCTGGTGGTGTAGACACCAGACTGAGTCTGAAGGTCAGATATCCAGGAACAACTGAGGGCAGGAGACCCACCCGCAGCTTAAGCAGACAGGCAGAGAGAGGGTAGAAACAGGACTCCTCCACCAATCTCCAGCAGATTAGAAGAACATTGCCGAAGGCCACCTACTTTCTTTAGTCCACTGGTTCAGGTTCTAACTTCTTCTGAAAACACTCTTAGAAACACCCAGAAAAAGTGTTAAATCTGATACATGGATATCCCATAGACCAGTCAAGCTGGTACATAAAAAGACTCTTTCTGGACTGATAGCACAATAGATCATTAATGCAGCCACATGCCTCTTAACAGCTATATGCTCTGAGAAGTGCATCAGCAAATAATTTTGCCATTGTGTGAACACTGTAGAGTGCATTCACATAAACAAGGATGGCTATGATGTCAGTAGGCAATAAAATAATTATGGAACCACTCTCCTATAGACAGTCCAAATGTCATTGTGTGACAACATGATTGAATCTTTCATGAGTCCACAATAAAGGTGGTCATATTTCTTTGAAAAATCACTTACAACTCACTATGTAGCCCAGGCTGGCTTTGAACTAAGTACTAGGATTGCAGGCATATATCGCTATGCCCAGCTATGCCTTTCATTAGTGTGTGTGTGTGTGTGTGTGTGTGTGTGTGTGTGTGTGTGTGTGTGCATGTGTTCTTAAGTGTACATGCGTATGAAGGCCAGAGGTTGACTTAAGGTGTTCTGCTTAGACACTCTTCACTTTTTAAAAATGTCTTTAACTTTTTAAAACAACTACTTTTGTTCTTTAGTATAATGATACATGTATACAGTGCATTTTGATTACTGTCTCCAAAACCCCCACTATCTTCTTCCCATTCATATCGGCCCCCTCTCTACAGTCCCCTTACCCAATTCATGACTTTTGGCTTGGTTTTGTCACACATTTAGTTTAACCCAGACCAGAAGTGTGACTATCTGTTAGAGCCTAGTAGTCACCAGTGGGTACATAAATGAAAACAACGACTTACTCTATCCCTAAATTAGTTCAGCAGTGACAAGTAGAGTCTCAAGTCCTTTCCATTCTTGCCTGACGGTTTGACACATCCGTTCTTGTGAAGATCTAGTACAAGTGTCAACCGCTGCTGTGATTTTGAGATTGTGATCACTGTGTCTTTCCCAGAAGACGGCATTCTCAGCCCTTCTCTATCTTCCAGTTTTTGTATTTTTTCCATCTCCTCTTCTACAATGTTGCTTATATGTCCTTGTTTGCTTTCTGTTGCTCTGATGAACACCATGACCAAAAGCAACTTGGAGAGGAAAATGTTTATTTGGCTTATACTTCCACTACATAGTCTATTGTTGAAGACAGGAACTGAAGCAAAAACCTGGAGGCAGGAACTGAAGTAGGGACCACGCTTACTCAGCTTGCTTTTTTGTTTGTTTTGTATTTTGAAATAAGACCTCTCTAATAGTCCTGGATGTCTGGAGCTCTCTGTGTAGACCAAGCTGGTCTTGAACTCACAGAGATTTACCTACCTCTGCCTCCCCAGTGCAGGGATTAAAGGTGTGCACCACCATGCCCAGCTTGTTTGCTTTTTTAATATATCCCAATACATCTGCTCGGGGTGGCACTGCACACAGTGGGCTGGGCCCTCCCACATCATTCATCAAGAAAATGCCCCCACAGACTTGCCACAGACCAATCTGATGAAGGTATTTTCTGAGTTAAGGTTCCCTTCACACATGATCTTTGCTTGTGTCAAGCTGACAAAAAACTAACCAGCATACTGAACCTTAGCAGGGTGGTATAAATGTCTTATGCAAGGAAGAGCACTGACCCTTCACTGGCTCTCAACACCTTGTCTGTCAGGGAGCGTCTGCATTAGCAATTACTCCCTGCAAAGAAAAGCTAAGGCTGAGAGTAGCATTTGTCTGGTAATATAAAAAATGTCTAGAAGGCAATTTGATTTTATGTCCATTTAACTAAACTACAGAATAAGTTACCCCTGGGGCCTACAACCTCCCCCACCATGTTCTTTTTTTAAAACAGGTTTAAAGTACCAGAATTGGATTCTCTCCCATGGAGCGGGCCTCACAAATCAGAGAGCATTTGCTTGCCCCCACAACAGTATGTTACTTTATTCACAAGTGGGCACATCTTACCTGTCGGGTTAGCCTCATAGTTCATAGGCGTCACAGCTGGATAAGACTACTGCTGTCTTTTCTCTCCTAGCAGCCCGCATAGCATCTTCCAGCATCCTGAGTGCTAGTTGGCAGGGAAGAAGCTTCCAGCTCAGTTCTAGCTTGATTTATCTATATTGTACAACCAAGCTGTGTGGTGTCTTCAGCTGCAGGGTCATAGCCTCTAGCTCTTCTACCTTATTTGTTGAAACTGCGTCTCTCATCTAACCTGAAGTTCACTTGTTTAACTCCTCTGGCTGCCCAGCAAGCTCCAGTGATCTGCCTTTCCCCACTCCCAACTCCCCATGCTCCCAGCACTGAAATTATAGACACTGTTACATCCAGCTTTTCAAATGGGTGCTGGAGAGCCAAACTTAGATCCTTGGGTTTGAGTGGTAAGCTCTTTACCAACTGAGGCATTTCCCTACCCCCTGCCATGAGTTTTTCATAGCCATTGAGTCTAACTTATCCTTGACAAGATGAAGGAAATATATAGAAAGGGAGTAGTGTGTTAGTTTGGGAAATCCAGGGGAAAGGAGAATTGTGGTGATATATTGTGTAGCCTAAAAAATTTGCATGAGGATCAGAGGACAGAGCTAGCCACTAGATTAGACATAGAGCCAGACAGTGGTGGCACACACCTTTAATCCCAGTACTGGGAAGCACACATCTTTAATCCCAGGAAGTGACATGGCTGGGTAGAGAAAGGCATCTAAGGTGTGAGGAAACAGGAACTAAAGCAGTTCAGCTGAGATCCTTTCAGTTGAGGACTCAGAGGATTTCAGTCAAGAGGATTCATGGAGTTGGCAAGGTGAGTTGGCTGTGGTTTGTTCTGCTTCTCTGATCTTTCAGCTTTCACCCCAATATCTGGCTCCGGGTTTTTTTTTTTTATTAAAAGACCGTCTAAGATTTGAACAACGGAGAATCACCCCAGACTATAGCTGAGATCAGCAGACTTCTTGGAGGTTGGCATGCTGGACTTCCAAACACCAAATGCAAATTCAAGTCCAGGCAATATGTGTGACACGGAGCCTGAAAGATGCTCATTTTAAAAAAGTCAACAAAGATGAAAGTCCTCACAAATTCTGATTCTCTCAGCAATTATAGCAGGTTGAACAAAGGTCGCAAAAAGTATATTCACTTCCTAGCTCCTAGAACATATGAATGTGAATTCATTTCCAAAAGAGATCTTGGCAGACATAATAAGAAATTGGGTCATTGGTGGTTATTAAAGTAAGCCCTAAATTCAGAAATAGTAAAGAAAGACATGAAGAAGAGGACAACAGAACAGGAGGATGCAGTGAGGTTAGAATAACATTCAAGAAAGTCCACAAATATCAGCAGCCCCAGAGGCTGCAAGATGCAAGGAATGATGTGCTCTTGAGTATTAGGAAGGAGTGTTACCCTGCCAAAAAACAAACAAAAACAGAAAAACTTGCCTCTGGCTTATGGCCTCCAGAACTGTACAAGAGTAAATTTCTGTTTTCTCTAGGCTACCAAGTTTGATGTAATTTATGACATCAGAAGGAGACTATTCCAACACATACAGAGTCCTAGTGGCCATAGAGTGGCCCAAATTGAGCCACAGAAGGAGTTGAACATTGTGTGCAAAGGACAGTGGCAGAGAGCTCTACCGTCCTGCTTCCTCTGACCCTCTGACAGTCTTGTTGCATCTCCCAAGTTGTAATCACTAGGCAAATTTATCTGGGCCTCACCACTGACCTGCGCTGACTTAGCCTCAATGGTACCCCTCACTCTTCTCTTCAAGGCCTGCTTTAATCTTGACTATGTGCTAAAGTTAACTCAGCTACAAGTCTAATGGCTCACCATAATTCTGACTGCACAGAATGTCCAAGTCTATGTTGGAAAACATACTGCCATGCTTCACATCTCCCCCAGCACTCCTGTATTAACCGAAGAATAATGTCCAACTACATGCACATATCTCTGAAGTCTGGCCAGCGTTTGGCAGCTGAAGAACGGAACAGCTCAGAGTAGGAAAAAGTGACCAAAGTTGTTAATTCTTTTAGATATTTTCACCCTGTCCTGTCTTCTAATGATGGTTTCACTGACACATATCAAGGAAATCCACTTCTGAGCAATCTCTCCTGCTGGAAACAATGCCCACCCATCTTTGCTTCTGACTTCATTCCACAGCCACTTCCTTCCTTCAGAAACACAAGTTGTCGTGTGTGCTCCGCCTTCACAGTCACGTTTCTCCCACTGTCACAGATGACAGCAAGGAACTGCAACATCATCTGGTTCAAATCTCTTGATTTAGGGTGAGAAATGTGAGAATGACCATGTGTTCTACATGTTATATATTCTTTTTAATATGATAAAGTACTCTATTCTACTCTTAACCATCTGTATGATTCTGGAAACTTTTAACTTCAAATATAGGGAACATTGGTTTATAATTATAAAAATGGAACATCTTATAGCTTCCTTGTGTGATAACTGTGGGAATAAACATACTTAGTCCTCAGCTTACATTCAAATTCTCAATAAATAGTAATGATTCCAAAGCTGTCTCTGGGCTTGTTAGTTTATTATTTTAAATTTAGTTAGTTAATTAGTTAGTTAGTTAGTTTATATGTTTGGGTGTATTGCCTGCATACCACATGCTCGCCTAGTCCCTACAGAAGCCAGAGGAGGGTATTGGATCCCCTGGAACTGGGGTTAGAGCCATGAGGGTACTGGGAATCAAGCTCAGGTCCTCCAGAAGAGCAGCCAGTGCTCTTAACTGCTGTAATATCTCTCTAGCCCCTGTGACTGTTGTTAGAACTATCCTAGAGATAGATATACAATGGTTTGTTCCCTACAACCTCACCTCGCCCACCACCATCTCTGCTTCTTTCCCCATTCCCACAATTGTTTATAAAACAATTAAGGGAGGGATGAAAAAGTTTAAAGAAATACAATCAAAGTTTTTTCCTACTGGACACAGAGAAAGAGCCATAGCTGTTGAGAAACTAAGGGTGGCATTTGTTTCTCAATCATTTTGCTTAACTCTTTTTTTGTATTCTGTATAGAGTCATCATTAAACACTTTTTTGAAGGAAAAAAGAAGAAAGTCTCAGAGCATCCAGAAGTCATGGTAACTTAACAGACCCTTGGTTCCCATATTCCTTCATGCATCTGCTATGATCGCCTCCTCTCTGCCACTGATTCATCCTCTTAGTAGGTCCACCTCTGTCTTCACCTCTGCCTCTAGCTCCACCCTTCTTCAGCTGTACAGCCCTGTCTTACAACAAAAGTGCCAGTGATGAACTGTACCTCTGACCTCTTTAGAGAAGTCTCAACTTCACTGATTATTCACACTAATTTATCTCTGCTTGATTATAAGCAGGCACCACTGGGAAGTGTCCTGGTCGTCTCACTGGAGTGATCCTCCAATCTCCCTGCAAAAACTATTCCAAATACCCAACCTTCACCTTCAAGGGAGGTGGAAAATGCATCCTGGAAATGGACCTGAGGAACTAAATCCACTGGCATAGTGACAGCTGATGAACCATAACTGTGGTACCAGCCTCAAACTGTACCACTTCCTCTTAGGTCAGTCACTTGGTGTGTTAGCTGACTAAGGCCGCCATACAAAGCACCAAATAAAGAAATGTACTGTCTGACAGGTATGAAACACACATTTAGAATCAGGGTTTCACTGCAATTTGTTTCCTCAAGATCAGAGAACAGCTTATTTCAGAACTCCCTCGGGTTCCTGGGAGTCTTGGTCACTTGTTGGCATGAAGATGGTATCCTCTTGGTCTTTGCATAATCTCCCTCCATATGTGTTAGCTCCTGTGACCAAATAGCCCCGAGTAAGATATCAGCCATAATAGGCATCATGGATGAATGTCCACTGTATTGGCCTCAGCTCACCCTGACCATCAGCAAATAACTTATTTCAAAGGCACCAGAGGCAAGGACTCCAACATCCAGTGGAAATACTCAATTCAGCCTTTAATGCTTAAGCACAATATATTATTGTTGTAGGAAACATAAATACCTGAATAATTTAATATAATTTAATAATTTAAAACTTTTGTAGGACAACAGTAATTCTTCAAACAAAAAATAGTAAATGGCTACAATACAGCAGGATAGAAGGATCAATATTTAAATGTCCTTATACACAAAACACGAGTGGACAGCACGTGTGTCCTTTAAGACTTCTGTGTTTCTAAGCATCTTCTCTGATGTTTCCCTGGGGATTCATTTAAAGTTGTTTCCTGGCCTCTTCAGTGGGCTTTGGCTTGTAGAATAGAATTTTATATAAGTTCTGTAACAAAGTTACCAGTTTCCAACATGATTTTTTAACACAAGCACAGTAATATGATCAAAAGATATCTTGGATGATGTATATGATATAAAAAGCTTTAAATTTTTAAGTAGCAATGAATATTAAAACAACACAAGAGTGAATAAAATCCCTTGCAGAAATTCTAGTGCATTTAAACCTAAGGCTGACCCCCGACTTCTAGCCAATGGCAGGGTATGCTAGAATTGGCCTGCTGAGGGGCACTGGTGCAGATGGCATAAAATCAAGTTGGTCCTGTTTGAAACTGAGTTGTTTTTAAATGGTTTTTAATTTGGAAGGTCTACATTTTATTCTTCAAATTTGGCCAACCAATTAAGAGTTTGTCAACATTTTTTTTTCTGTTATATTATTTTCAATTACCCAGGCCAACTCTGCACTAAGGGTCACTGGACTATGTAGCAAGCACTTCTTCTATATAAAGAATCATAAAGTGAAACTATGCAATGGAAACAAGCTGGAGCAGATGAGAGATGCATGTGCAGGTGCTGAGGTCAGCCTGGCATGGATTAAGGTATAAGCAGGTCACAGGCATTTCTCAGCTCCTTGGCCTTCATATTATTCACTGACCTTGCCTAGACCTCAAAGCTATCAGCGAAGGAAATATGACCTTTGTCGTGTGTTCTCTTGGCCTCTCTGGCCCCAACCCCCAGAATAGACCTGTCATCCCTGTGTATATTCTCAGCTAAGAAATCAAAATTACCTGAAGGCAACACAAAGCACTAAAACACCTAGCAGTGCAGTGTCCTAGTGATGAGGGACAGAGAGCCCTTAGCTTTAGCTTTTAGTTCTAGGTCTTCTATACAGCAGTTATACACCCTGAAAATACTTATTTGCTCCAGGAACACCTTTTCCCCATAGCAAATGCTTTTATACATTTTTTTAAAAATTTTGGCTAAGTTAGTAGAATGCCAAAGGGCATACACTAAATGTTTGACTAGTCTTTTTATAGAGATAATCTGGGTTATGCCATGAGGATCTCAAGTCATGAGCCCCTTAGATCTTGGCTTTTTGACTTTCCAAATAGTTCTAGGTCTAATCCATAGAGAACCTTGAGCAGCTCAGCCAGTCAGCGTTTGTCTCAGCTCTAATGGCCTCCCTCACTCACAGTACTGCCTTGTTCTTGTGTACACCTTCACTCTAGCCCCAGTAGGCAAAAAGAGTTCATGAATACCAACAGTGCTGTGCTGATCTTTATCTTGACTGCCACCAGGTACAGGGGAGATCAGCATGACCTCCTAGACAGAAGAACCTGGGTGGGTGTGCTGTCCATGTTTTCTAAACCAGATCATATCACTTGTATTAGCCAAGATTTGTAAATTTTGAAAGTAAAATAATCTGAAAAAACATGAATATCAAATCACAGTTTGTTAAATCTCAAGTCAATTGTCTTATTTAAAAGAATGAAAATGGGAGGGTGAGGGGATGGCTCAGAGGTTAAGAGCATTGGCTGCTCTTCCAGCAGCCTGAGGTCCTGAGTTCAATTCCCACCAACCACATGGTGGCTCACAACCATCTGTAATGAGATCTGGTGCCCTCTTCTGGCTTGCAGGGATACATGTAGGTAGAACACTGTATGCATAATAAATTTAAAAAAAAAAAAAGACTTAGGTGGGTGTGTGAATTGGCACAACTAAAAAGAAGAAGAGGAAGGGGGAGGAAGCGGGAAGGAGGGGGAGGAGGGGAAGGAGGGGAAGGAGGGGAAGGAGGGGAAGGAGGGGAAGGAGGAGAAATGAGAAGAAGAACCAAAATGACATTAGCTTCATCTACACACTTGTTCCAATTAGTGAGGACAGGGCAGGAATCCCCTCTTCCATAGTCCACCATGCTCTACTATTTCCAAAACTGAGTGCCATTTCTTCTCTACAAAACCTTTCCCCCTCTGCATAAAAGAAGACATTTCTTTCCAATCTCATGGGAAAAAAGAAACAAGAAGACTTCTCCTTCTGGTCTTTGGAACATCAATGTAAAAACACACCCCACACATTGAATGAGGCTTGTTCTATCAATCATATCTTCCAGAATGATAATTCACATAAAGGTTTGGTTCTGTACATTCCTGATTTATGCTCAACACCTATATGGGTTTGTTTCTGTTTGGTTGTTTCTACTCTCATGATGGCATTGGACAGTCAACTTCTGCCTGCCCTCACAGCATTGGAGGCAACTCCTGCCAAAAAAAAAAAAAAAAAAATAAAAAAAAACAAGAAAAACTGCAACATCTGTGAGCCTGCTCTCCTTAGATGTGATTTAAATCTTGAAGACAGAAAGGTGAGGACAGAAAAAAAACGAGCTTCAGTGAGGCTGAATGTCTTCCTATGAAATCAAAAGTTCTTGTAGTCATGAGGCTCATGCTACCTATTCATTTTCTGTAAAACACTGCACAAAAAGGCAATTGACAAAGAGGTCAGGACACATGGGGACTGCAGAGCCCTTTGGCAATATCTTCTGTGCTCAAGAAAAGGCTTGTAGGAGTTGCAATCATGTCTAGTGCCTACTAATCTTCAGGAGAGGCCATTTACCACACCCAAAGCCCACTTGTCCCCTGCTGGTTTGCTCACCTGTTTGCCTTCATAAAAGAGAAAAGTTCAGGTGCTCCTGGACACTGACATTTGTTTGGATCCAACAGTCTCTCGGACAGCAATCTCCTGACCTGTAGCCACAGGGTATCTAGACACAATCTGGGGTCCTGATCTCCATACACCTAGCTTCTCAAGCCCAGTCTGTACTTTAGAGAAACCTGGGCTCTTCTTACCACTGTCTTTATTTTGAATAGATATGTGGTGGGTTTTTTTTTTTCAAAATAATCAAAACCTGTAGTACTAATTCTCAAGGTGAACTTGGGCTACTGAACAGTAGCTGTAAACTCTGTGACTTGCAAGCTTGAGTGACAAGCTGTTTACAATCATTAGATGACTCTAGAGATTTGATGGCCTCTCTGTGGATTTCTTAATGTTTTCTTTAATATTTAAGAATAGAATTCTTGAATACTTAAAATAGCATTTTCTTGAATGTTTAAAAATATAATGTTTTTAAAGGACATCATTAGGAATAATTTAACTGCTTTGTATGTCTTAATATATGTACAGTGAACCCTCTGGGTTCTACATCTATGAATTCAACAAACTTCTAATTAAAAATAATTGCTTATGTGTTGAACATGGAGACTTTCCCTCCTATTCCCTAAAGGTTGAAGTGTATGGACTATTTAGAGATACAAGCATTGTATTATATATTGTAGGTAATCTGGGATAGGTACAGGCTATATTATACCATTTTATAGAAGGAACCTCAGCATACTTGGATTTTGGCATCTTTGGTTAAGGTAAGGTAGTCCTGGTACAAAGACTCCACAGAAACTGGACAACTCTGTTTAGCCTTTATCAGTACCTTAGAAGCATCATGATTAAAATTAATAATGAGGAAAATCAGACATTCTGAACATGTAGGCATTTAAATAGGCAGCACTTCTCAATGGCTACAGAATAAACTATGTAGACAGCCTGTGCTTAAACCCTACCTGTGTAATCTTGAGCAACACTACTTAGTCTTTCTGAGCCTTAGTTTCCCTGTTTACAAAATGGGTAGACACAAGCACATCTTCCCAGATGATGACTAGTATGAGATCGTGGCTCCCATCAAATGTCTGAGGCATGAATTTGTATCTCAGGTGCTGTAACCACAGTTTGTGAGATGCTGTTACTTGACTTGAGAATCTAGCTATTGTAGATCAGAGAGAGAAAGATGCCAAACGATATAACGATGGTTTGTTGGTGATCCTTGGGGAAATGGGAGAGATTTCCATCTCAAGAGGCACAGAAGTCTACTGCTAGGGCCAGGGCAGAGATCAGGTTCACAATGCATGCTTAGCACAATGAGGTCTTGGGTTTAATCTCCAGCACACACATACAAAATCAACAGTAGGCCAAAATAAGTTAAATAACTTAAATGCAAAGACGAACGTTTAATTAGAAGAAAATACAAAAGTTTATCATTATGGTCTCTAGGTTGGAAAAATTCTTTAAAATCTATTAACAAATTCAACTATGTTAATATTAAGAAATTCTCATTAAAAAAAACTTGAAAAAATAGGCACAAATATGAGAAAATACTTGTAGCTTATTCAGCAGACAAAAAATTAGTATCTGGAAGGAAAGGATGCCAATGGATTGTCCAGAAAAAAGACAAACATCCTAATTTAAAAAAAAAAAAAAAAGGAGCATAAGATTTGAACAGGCATTTCCCAGATATTTTCCAAGAGGAAACAGCAAAGGAAAATACCCACAAAATCGGCTCCATGTAGACAAGGTTATACAAGTTAGAATCACAAGGGAACACCATTTTATAGCCATAAGTGGGTAGGTAGGTACCAACACAGCATGAAGAAGTGAAGTAGAGGACAGGAGCACAGATGCCCTCAAGTACAGGTACACAGGCACAACCATTAGCAAAATACTAGGTTCTGCCAAATAGTAATGAAAATACATGGCCCTACAATGCAGAAGGACCATGCCTAAGAATATGTCCCAAACCTAGCTACACAGCACAATCACTTGGAGTGTTTTTAAAAATCCCAGTGCCCAGACTGTACCAACACTAGTTAAATGAGGATATCTGACTACAGGGCCTAGTCATCAATGTTTTTTTTTTTTTAATACATTCAGATAAATCTAATGCACAGCCAAGCTTTCACACCAGTGACATGCACTGCCCTGGCCCTGGTTTGGCCTCTTCATGGGTACCAAAGTGAGTAGATCCAGAATTAATGGAACACTCAACACACTTGAAGCATACAGAGTGAATCCTGAACGTGTTTTTGTCCACAGCAGTGTGCACAGGAAAGAGGCTCTTATCGCCTGGATGTCACCTCTTTTGTCACATAAAAAAAAGAATTTCTCCAGTAGCCCTTTGACTCAAGACACAGTCATAACCTGCTTCCCAAATACCAGCTGGGTAGTGCTGCTCAAAGTAGGTGGTCTGAATGGCTTCCTGGGCTGAGGGCCAGGGGACAGAGAATCAGGCAGGCTTCCTGGAAAGGTGGCTTCAGTTAGATATCTAAGCCGGATACCTCTAGTAATTCATTTTGAACTACCCGTTTTGAACAGGATGACTACTGTAGCTGTGAAAATCTACTTAGCAAGTAGGAGTTTTCTCATAATTTTCAAACATTCAATCAAAAATTTTTATAGGACATTTTCAACCTAAATGTTTTAACAGAAGAAAAGGAAGAGATGTTCAATTTTTTTAAGAATAATCTTTAATTATTAAGTAGCTTTAAATTTTAGAGCCATTTTTTTTTTTTTAGTTAACACAAAAGTAAGGGGTTTTGTTGTGGAATCTTCATGCTTACTTGTGTGTTTTTATGCTTTGTTCTCATTTTATTTTATTTTATTTTATTTTATTTTATTTTTTGCTTCTACCAGGCTCTTCCTTATGGCCTCTCCCCAAGCTTTAGATTTGACTAAAGACATGACTCAGTAGGTTAAAAGGGTTTGCTGGTAAGCTTCATGACCTGAGTTCAATACCCAAGACTACATGGTAGAAAGAGAGAACTGACTCCAGCAGGTTTTCTCTGACATCCACATGCATGTCACGGCAAATACAGACAGACAGACAGATACACACACACAACACACACACACACACACACACACACACACACACACACACACACACACACTTAATTTTAAAAAAACAATACCTAACTTAGGAGCAGTGATTTTTTTTAACAGTGACAACCTGCAAGAGCATAGTTCTCCAACACCAACATGGTCTCAGGTGGCAGCCCAAACCCTGGGCATCTCCACAGCCATCAGTGGTAACGCGGGTCGTGGACATCAACACAGACCTCAGCTGCAGTAGGGCCATGGACCCAGACATGGCCCTTAACAACAGCGCAGGCTTGGACATCACATGGCCCCAAGTGGCAGCCCAGGCCACTCACATCAGCCTGTTCCTCACCACCATCCCAACTTCAGTTCCGCCTCTGTCCACAGCACATGAATCATTCTGCGTCTCTTTCTCTCCCATCTCTCTACCACATATTTGCTCATCATGGTGGTGTCCGCCTGCCTGGGCTGCATGGTGCCGGGTGGGCCTGTGGGTGATTTCCTAGATGTGCTATTTTTACCAAAAAATGAACTCATCTTTTCATTCAGCCATCCTTCAACCCCAGCGGCTTTACACTTGCTGTTTGGCTCTACCTGATGCAAATCTGAATTTTTCCGCTTCAAATAATCTTTCTCCAGAGTTATTGGGCTCTTTCTTCTATACAATTTCATTTCTGCTCAAATTCTACCTTATTTGTGAATCCTTCCTAGAGAAGTTGATATAAAATTGCAGTCAGTGTATTCATACATATATAATCAACCCATACTAGTTACACATACCATCCACACATTCCTTTACCCACTCCCTGTTCTGACTGTCTGGAGAATGATCCACACTAGACACACTTTGGATTTTGAATCAGTGAGTTTATAAAGTATATAGCAAGTAAAAGTAAAAGAACAAATTACAAGTAAGAGAAAAACAGCAGACAGGCAGCAAAACATCACGTTGGGCGTTTACAACATCCAACAGTGAAGACTGAAGTCGCCTGGTGGAGTGAGCCAATAAACGTAACATCATTAAATCATGGCTTCCAAAAACCAGCAGAAATTGACTAGGGAAGTTGAAGCAATCAGCTGGAGCACCCAAATTGAGCTCTTTCTCTCCATGAGTGAGCTTCCAGCTTCCTGTTCCCACTCTATGCATTTTGTACCATGATAAATCACAGCAATGTCTGTTAGAAATGGTTTGCCTTCCTACTGTTCTCAAGGACACGATGTTTTTAGTATTCTTAGATGCTTGCTGTTTTTCTGTCTCCACATTACAGAGCCAGGGGGACTGCCTGACCTAGGACAGGGAGTTTTGAAGGAGACATGATAATGTACCACTGTGCTAAGTTCCCTCCCAAGGAGAGAGGAATCCCTTGTCCTGGGAAATAACCTCCCTTCTAAAAGAAAAGTTGGGGAGGGGGCAGATTGTGAGTATGCTAAAATTTTGTATTAAAAGTTGGTGAGGGGGAGAACAGAGTCCAAAAAAAGCAGGTTAAAGTGATTTTTTTTTTATTTTCTCAACCAGTAAAATTTGGTGTGAGAAGAAAATAAAATGTAATAGTAACAAAGAAGAAATAAACCTCCCTCAATTTGCATAACCCTTAATAGGTGGCATTAAACAGTATACTGCTGCACTGGAATTTAGTAGACCAAGATTAAGTCTTAAATATATGTCATTTGGTTCCCACAGTGTTTGCTGAACTCCTACTTTGTACCAGGAACTGTTCTAATCCCTAGGGAGATAGCCATGAGTGAAAGAAACCATTATCTTCTTGAGTGGATGGAATAGAGGTGAAGCAATAGTCAGATGTGTCAGGAATTCAGTTCTATAAAGAAAAGTCAAGGGAGTGCAGTGTGATTTAGATTGGCAAACAGTCGTGTGTTTGTTGAAAGTGGACTCTGGGAGGAAAGAGACCTCCCTTTCTCCTTCCAAACCCCCTAGTCTGGGTCAACCCAAAGGGTAATGTTTTTGAACTCCACTGGGAAACTATGGACCCACAAATCTGGATTCACGGTTTTGAGCTGGGGCTACAAGCTGCCATTCTCTCATCAGAGTCGTTTCCTACATGGCGTGACATCACAGGGATGGAGAGGGTCGGAAACCACCCTGCCGCAGACACAACGCAGATGGATGCTCTCAGTTTTGCTTTTCAGTCTGTTTTACTTTCATTTCACTTTGTCTTTTTCATCTTAACTCTTGTGTAATATCTCTAAATGGTCTTATTTAGTTTTTATATTATTCAGTCAGGTTTTATGACCGTTTGTCAGGTTTCTACACCCATTCTTGGGTGTCCTCTGTACCATTCCTATGCACAACCCATGCACTTCCCCTGGCATTGCTAACTCCTTTTCACTCTCTCTCTCTTCCCCATACCCCCTCTTTTTATTTCTTAACTATCATTTTCCATAACTTTAATATTAAAATCTTTTACCTTTTACAATATTCGAACTGTGGTGGTTTGAATAGGAATGACCCTCACAGGCTAATATATTTGAGTGTTTGGCCATTAGGGAGTGTTGCTACTTGAGAGGGATTAAGAGGTATGGCCTTGTTGGAGGAAGTCTGTCACTGAAAGCGGGATTTGAAATTTCAGAAGCCCAAACCAGGTGCAGTGGCTCTCTTTCTCTTCCTGCTGCCTGAGGATCTGGATATAGAACTCTCAGTTCCTTTTCTGCATCACATCAGTCTGTGTGCCTCCCCACCATGCTGATAATGGACTGAACCTCTGAAACTGCAAGCAAGCCCCAATTAAATGCTTTCCTTTATAAGAGCTGCCATGGTCATAGTGTCTCTTCACAGCAATAGAGCATTGATTAAGACATCAAATTTTTACCTTCATCTACTTTTCCCTCCTTGTTTTTTTTCCTTAATGGATATAGTACTGATCATTATCTTTACTCGGCCTATTTTCTTGCCACTCATAGCCTAGTGACAAATACCTTGATATATACCATACTATCCTTGTTCCTTTATCTCCTATAGGAAGACTTTTTCAACTAAATATGTTTTACTAAACATAGTAAGTCTACCCCATAGTTGTGGCTACTTTTACACTTAATGTCATACATTAGAAGTGACAGTAGTTATTCATGCCTTGTGTCTAAGCATGAAGGCTAAAGGTTTAGCTACTAAACTATACCCCTAGTGCACAAGGAAGGAACAATAGCTTAATCACACTCCCATCTAGTTCAACTTGAATATTACAAATACTTCACGTGAAAGAATATAGCTTAAAGAAAAAACAATCCATCAAATAGAAAACCCTGAGATATACAAGTCCCAATGCAGAACTATAAGAAACATAAATAATTCAATGTAAATTTATGACTGTAATAGATGCCAATGAAAGTGAATAAAATTAAATCTTCATCAAAGTATTCAAAATAGTAAATATCAGAATATTTAATGAAATGAAAAAGGTACAAATAAGCTAAAAGAGTAATACAAATAAAATTTTAATGAATAAGCAAGTTGATATAGGGCATGAAAGAGAAATTCATTAAAGATAAAAATATTGAAAAACAGAAAATTGAAATTTTATAAATGAAAAGCTCATTTAAAAAACTTAGTCAAAGCCTTATAACTAAAATGGATCAAGTAGAAGATAGAATATAAAGGATAAAGGAACATTCAGATATTGACAAAGATAAAATACACATGAACAATATATGATGTCTATAGAACACCATTAAAAGACCAAATTTCACTGAGAATATGGTTGTTAGTTGAATAGTTATCTAGCATAGATGATACTTTTGGTTAGGTCCCCAACACCACATAAAATTATGTATAGTGTCACATATCTGTAATCCATGCACCTGGGAGGTAGAGGCTGAAAAATCAAAAACTCAAGGTCATCTCCTGCTACTTGATGAACTCAGGGCCACCAAAGGCTACACAAGACACTGTCTCAAAAAAAATAAAATGTATGAATCATGAGGATGTAAGAAAGAGAAGAACTTCAGGATAAAGTCATAAATAATATAATTAATAAAGTCAGACAGAAATTTTCCCAAATGGAAAAAAGTAGACTACCATCCACATTCAATAGAATTTGTAACACCAAACAGACAAATCTCCCCACTCATATTATAGTTACAACACTAAAGATAAAGAACAGGGAAAAATCCTAATAGCAAGAAGTTGCATATAAAGGAAAAGCCTTTAAAATTACAGAAAACTACTTATCAGAAATCTAAAAACCAGGAGAGCATGGAACAATAGTATTCCAAAGTCTAAATGACAATAACTATCAACCCAAATTATTATACCCTGTAAAACTATCCATCATAATAAAAAGACAAAAAAAATTTCATTAAGAATATAAAGTAACTCATCATTGCTAAGTCAGCACTACAGAGATTGTGGAAGGGATACTATATGTTAGAAAGAAATATAAATGTATCCATCAAGCTACAGAAAAGAAAAATGGTAAAACAGTAGATAAGCCAATGAGGAATAAGAAACTACAAAACATTTTTAAAAATCAGCAAAATGGCAGGAACTGATATATTTAAATAACTGGATGCCAGTGTTTTCAATTCGCCAACAAAAAGACACAGACTATCAAATTGGGTTAAAAACAAAATGCGTCTATGTGTTGCCTCAAAGAAATGCGCCTTGTCACCACAGACAAACATCACTAGAGTAAACTGATGGAAAAACGCATTCCTAACAAATGGAACCAGAAAGCAAGTAGCTGTCACTGTTCTGTTATCTTACAAAATAAAGCTCAGATCCTCTTGTGTAATATTATAGGGACGAGCCTTAATATTAATACTTCCCAGGGCTTCAGGAGAGAAACTACGAATGGCGAGGACTATTTTTGGAAATAGAATCTCAGCACACCGAGCTCTATAGTCCACTTGCTTTAATTCCTCTGAGATAACATCCTATTTACACAGCTTCAGTTCTGTTCTCGTGCCTAGCTCCTTTCTTGCCTGATTTCTCTCTATATTTATCTACTGCTCCCTCTAAGTTCTATCTTAATTCTCTTGTCTTAATTCTGCCTCATTTAGGTCCTTTTCATCTTGTTCTTACCCAGCTAGTACTTCCCCGTCTGACTCTTCCTCATCTTCCATCTCATTCACACATACTCTCTGGTCAAAATCCTCCTTATTAAAAAAAAAAAAAAAAATCCTCCTTATCCCTCTCCATCCCTCTCCATTCTCCATCTCTAAGTTCTCCTCATTCCTCCTAAGTCTCCCAGGAATCCAGCTATAAACCCAAGCAATAACAATCCCCTGGTCGAGCAAGGTCACCAGGCTTGAATTCTACAGGGTCATAAAGGCAGGTAAGAATTGTCCTCAGGCAGTGACCACCAGGCCTTCTTTTACAATCCAAAATGGGAGTGGTAAAAGAGGAGATCAACTGAGTGCTGATGACCGGTTAGTATACCAAAAGGGGAATCTATGTGCTCAGTCTGCATTCCTAGAAGTGGTTAGGTAAGAATTTAGGGGTCTATTAGTAAGGTTGTATAAGAAAGGAGGGTCTCACCCAAAATTGCACAAGAAATAAACCTATCCACCTGACCTAGGAGACAGGTGTAGTTTCGTTCAGCCTTGGATGCTTGATAGGCATTTTAGATAAATACACTGTTAGGTGTTCTTGGAAGCACGTAAGAAAATCATTTTAGGAACCAGCTATTATGTATATACAAAAGCTAAAATATCATCAAAACTTCTTAAGCCATGGCTTGACCTTTGGAGAAGTCCTTGACTTTTCCAAGTAGTAGCTTGTGTGATAGTAGCTGAAATTCATTATGTTTTCCTATGGCTTGCAGCAAGATTCAAGTAAATCAGAAGATATAAGGATCATTTTATATTGATTAAGGAAAAATAAGCCATCAATTCTAAACATATACTCATCAAACATCAGCATACCTAATTTCATAAAACAAACACTAATGGATGTAAATACACACATTAACCACAATACAATAATTGTGAGTGACTTCAATACCCCACTCTTACCAATAGACATCACCCAAACAAAACTAAAAATAGAGAAACACTTGAGTTAAATGATATTCTAGATCAAATAGACCTAACAGATACCATAGAATCCAAATCCTGCAGAAAATTTTTCTCAAAATCATCCAAATCCTTCTCAAACAGGCATGGGACTTTTTCTAAAATAGATCATATGGTAGGATACAAATTCAATCTTAACAAATACAAGAAATTTGAAAAAATTTATTATATTCTCTCTGGTCACAATGGAAAAGGCTAGAAATTAAAAGCAAAGGAAATGATAGAAAATGTATAGAGACTGAACAACACACTATTGAGTGGTGAATGAGTCATTGAAGAAATCAGAGAAAAAAATTAATTCCTAAAATCAAATAAAAATGAAAACATAATATTCTAAAAATCAGACAAAATGAAAGTAGTCCTAAGAAGGTTTATAACTACATGTCTACATTTTTGTTTTGTTTTGATTTTTGAGACAAGGTTTCTCTATGTAGCCCTGGCTGTCCTGGAACTTGCTCTGTAGATCAGGCTAGCCTTAAAGATCTGTATGCCTCTGCCTCCCGAGTGCTGAGATTAAAGTTGTGTACAACCACAACTGGTCCTGATGACTACATTTTTATAAGAATCAAAAAGATTAAAAATAAATACATTAATGATGCAACTTCAGGCCTTGGAAAAATAAGACAAACCAAACTCAAAATCAGTAGACAGAAATAAATGATAAGATCAGGATAGAAATTAAAGTAAAAAAAAATACAAGAAATCAATGAAACAAAGAGTTGGTTCTTTGAAAAGATAAGCAAGTTTGACAAATTATTAACTAAATTATTCAAAATAAATGGAGAGAATTAGTAAGATTGAAGATAAAAACTGAGACAGTATAAGATATTTCAATGAAATTCAAAATGCCATTTAAAAATACCTTAAAAACCTGTATTTCAATAGTTTGAAAAATCTAAAATAATGGAGTAATTTCTAGGCATATATGAGCCACAAATACTAAGAATGTATACACAACTTTCAGAGATGTACAACAAACAATGATATTAAAGCAATAATTAAGAAAAAAAAACCTTCCAACTTTAAAAATGTCTAAACTTAGATGGACTCACTGATAAATTCTACCAGACCTTTGAAGAAGAAATAACACCAGTGTTCCTCAATTTCATAAAATAAAAAATGGAAGGAATGTTACCAAACTCTTGTTAAAGAACCAGTATTATCCTGACAAAGTATTGACCAGTATTGGACAAAGTCATCATAACAATAATAAAACAATAACAACAATAACTAGATTATAGGCCAATCTTCCCAGTGAATATAGATATTCTAAGGATGCAAGGTTGGCTAACCATACTCAAATCAATTAATGCTGCACAACACATAAATGGACTCAAAGACAAAAATCACATGATCAGTTCAATAGACAAAGAAAAAAATTTTACAACGTCTAATACCTTTTGTGATTAAAAATCTCTGAGTAGAAAGAATATACCTTACTATAATAAAATCTATATGCAAAAACCTAGACTCCAGATTATCCTAAAAGAAGGAAATAAAGCTTTTCCACTAAGACCAAGAACAAGAAAGAGGGTCTTCTATTTCTCTATTATGCGAGTAGTGCTTGATGTCTTAGCTAGCACATTTAGACAACAGAAGGAAATAAAAAGGGCACAAATCGAAAAATCAGACATTGAAGTGTCTTATCTCACATACACAATGATCCTACATGTAAAAGGCCCTGAAGACTTCACCAGAAAACTCTTAAACATGATAAACACATGCAGCAAACTAGCAGGACACAAATATCAACACACACACACACACACACACACACACACACACACACACAACCACACACAAAATCAGTAACAAGCATACTGAGGAAGACATTAGGACTGCGTTTGAGTTCCCAGAACTCATATAAAAGCCAGAAATGGTGGCACACTCCTTAATTCTTGTACCGGAGGTTGCAGACAAGTTCTTCATAGACTCACTGCCACCCAAGCTAGCCAGTTTGTGAGGCCAGGGTTCAGTGCCCCCCCACACACACACACACATACACACACACTACAATACACTTGCACACAAAAATATTTTTAAAGGACATGGGGCAAAATTAGCTAAGGACATCTGTAATTCTGTCAGACCGGTTACCATGTACATCATTGCAAGTGTTACAAAACCACACAAGCGCTTTGCACATGCCTCAAATTGTACTTTTGTGATATTTTTATGTACAAATGACTTTTTGCTACTTTTCCTAATCCCTCCTGTAATGGAATTTTCCCTGAGTTATTACTGAACGTGGATTGGAGGACCAGGTGCTGTTGGTCTTAAGGCACCTTTAGGTTCTGTGATCGGGTTGGGATTATGTCACTTAGATTGGGGACATAGCTTCTGCAGCTACACTTGGGGATTAAGTCCTGACTCTACCAGTCTCAGTAAGTGAAACCACATAAATTGTTTTAACTGTTTGCCTCCCTTTTCTCATACCTAATATGGAAATATAATGAATCACACCTATAGCTTAGGATATATTTAAGAATTATATGAATATATAATGTTTCATATTAATATGTATAATCCTGAGAAACATGGCTAGCTTATATTAAGGGTCCCATAAATTGTATCTTATTATGAACAATTCATTATCTTAGGGCTGCTATGGTAATTATCTGAACCCAGTTAGAAGCCTCAAACCACCTTTGCTTCCTTATTAACCAATGTCTACAGGAGCCACTGCTGAGTCTTAGCTTCCTTTCATGAGCCTTAAACAAATATAAAGTGCTTTTTCTCATTTACCATGGAAGCACTCAATGTAAATAAGCAAGATGTATTATTTTGCACATAGTTCACATTTAAATGTAAGCCACAGATAACTTGGGCTCACCCCTCAGGACCCAGGTGAAATATCCATTCCAGTGATGCCTCTCTATTTCCCCTCATAGGCCCCATTACTGTGTTCCCACCTTCCAGGAAGCACTGGGCCGACTGGGCCTATAGTTCATCTACCTGTACATACATCCTCCAATTGGACTGTGTCTTCTTTGGGGATTGTGTTTTATTTATATCTAGACTCCAGCACCTCAGCAGGGCCTGGCACTGAGTACAGAGTTGAGTGGCTGGACGGGTGAATTTGTAGGTAGCTGGGAGAAAGGCTGGGTAGGAACCTAGGGGAGTTTCATAACTGCCTTGCTGTGGACAGATGAAACACCAGGAGACAGATATTTCCGGTGTCAATCCTGGGGTTGCACAGTGGTGTTGGGTGGTTTGAACAGCACATTGCTAGGTAAATAGTGCATAACCCCAATGCCTTGTGAATAAAGAACCCTTTTCTCCTTGCTACATGTGTAGACAGATTATAGAAATCGTATGGAATTTAGTTAGTGTCTCATTCCTTACTGAAGATGAGATATACAATAGGATTATTCAGAATTTATGAAAATTCCTAGGAAGGAATCCCTGGTCTGCCTGAACCGCTCCCTTCTGTTTCCTGTCCTCTGTGTTCCTGCAGTATCTCCCGAGACCTGAGCCATCTGAGAACACTTTGTGGATACTCTGTCGTGGTCATTCCTCCCTTCTCTGCAGTCCCTCACAGCACTGCTGTATTTTATCCACTTGTTTTCCTTTCCAGAGATTAAAAAAAAAGAGGAAGATTACAGAGATTAAGTAATTTGCCAAAATCACAGAGCTAGGAAGAAGAAGCAGGAATTTACCCTGGGCTAAGTCCCAGAGTGAATGTTCTTGAACACATATGTGAACGTATGTTAGTGCGGACACCAACAGATTCTGGGAGAACACACAGGCTGCACTGACACAACCTGTTTTAAAAAAAATGAATAAAAATCATATTATAAGTTAGTTATTTTCATTTTTAGATTATCGTGGTTATGTTATGTGTATAAACATACATAGAGTTAAATTGTGTAGACAAATTTATAATTCATATTTTCCAAGGGTAGAATAAAGCCCGGAATTCCAGTTGAAAGTAATGATTATTCTTTAATTAGCTTTTCACCACTTTATAGAATTGACGCCAGCTGCCACACTTCTTCTCAATCTGTTTATTTCAAGAAATCCCTTGAAATGTCACATGTGTTATAATATTTGGAATTCTAGTCGCCTGGTTTCTGAGTACTTCAGATGAGGCTCACTAAGACACTTCAGTTGTCATTAGAATGGCAATGTTATTCTCTTAATTCACCAAAGCCATCATTTACAGTCCAAGTACAAAGCAAGCTACTGCCTGTGTCCTTTATATTTCCTTAGAACCCGTTCTGATGTCATTCTCTGTCATTATGATAAAACACTTTTACCAAAAGAAGCTCAGGAGAGGGGTGGGTTTATTTCAGTTTACAGATTATCATCCATTATTGAGTGAAGTCAGGGCAGGAACTTGGATCAGAAACCATGGAGGAATTCTGCTTGCAGTCTTGCTCATGCACCAGTGTTTAGCTTTTTATACAGCCCAAGGTCACTTGCTCAGAGAACAGTGTTGGCCACAGTGAGCTCGGTCCTCCTAAGTCAATTAACAATCAGTACAATCCCCCACAGACAGGCCCACAAGCCAGTCTAATCTTTGAAATTTCTCTCTCCGATGACTCTAGGCTGCATTAAGTTGGCACTCAAGGCTAACTAAGACAGAATTCTAGACTCTAAAGTACTTTGGGTCTTCTTAGTGTTGCCAAAGATTTACCAGAAAACAGCCCCTTCTGTTTGTACCTAGAGACTCAATCATGGGACATTGGCTTGTCCCTAGTGTGGAGTCCCCCTCTACTTCCACACCCCCACATTCCCCAGCACACACTGTCTATCCTGTGAAGGAGAGTTAGAGGACATAGGTAGAGAAGGAAATGCCAGATTCCTGACATAGTGGCTTCTTGCACCTGAAAAACATTGTAAGGAGAAAGG